>PPHD01009708.1:0-20345 GCA_002909625.1 Bambusicola thoracicus | reverse complement strand
GGTGAAGCCCCAGCTGACCTCTACAGAAATTTGCTTTCTACTAGGCAGGAGCTAAAGGGAGAAAGTGTGATTGACCAAACTGGCATGAATTCTGGGCAGGTTCACCTAGTCTTACAGCTTGTCTTTTGAAAAGACTTCAGATAATGCAGTGATTTGCTCAAATGAACATCAAAGGAGGAAAAATGCTACTTTTGCAAAGCCAAAATTCTGACCTCGTGCCCCTGAAAGGACAGCCTGAATGTCTCCTCTCTGATGTGTAAAAGTGTTTTTATTCCTTGAAATTCCTTAATATGATGATAGCCCAAAGACAGTGGCATTTAGCACCTTAAAATTGAGTTCTACAAGTGCAAGAAGGTAATCAGCTGCTATCAAAGCATATTTGCAGTTAGTATTTAATCAGTGAATACTAGTGCTCTAGTAAGTGCAGAGTATGCTTTTATCCTGTTAAGTAATGCATTCTGTAACAAAGCACATTTCGCTGTCTAATATTTCTGTAACTATATAGCTCATTTCCTCAAATGAAAGAAGAGTATTTTTCAGTCCAGGAATCTACTATCAAAGAGTCTACTGAAAGGGCAGACATAACACTGACAGATTATGCAGGAGAATGATCCAAAGAAAACTCAAAACCGAGTGGTCAAGTGATTCACTTCAGCTTTTCTAAAACTCAGCTCTGCAGCATCTCCATATTCCAGCAGCATATGTTTGCATTAAAACATGCTTTTAGGGCTGGAGTTGATTTCTGGAAATGCGTCGACCCAGTTAAACCTATTTCTCACTTCATATTTGTGATGCAAGGGCTAGCAGGAACTGTTCCATAGAAATGCCAGTTTTCTTCAGGAGGTTTTTCTATAAGAGTCAACACAACAAAAAGCATCTCAAGATTCATTAGAAACGAGCAAGATCTGCAACACAGAAAACTTTGCCTTTTCCTCTTTTATGTGAAAATTCTGAAGCAGAATAGTGAGGTTTCATTCCTGAGGTTCCTTTCCTGTCATTCCATGGGGGCTGTGTAGCCTAGAATTCCAAACGGTTCAATTAAGTCCTTAACCTTCCACCACCTTGAGGTAAATGGTGAGATACTGTCAATGTCTCATCAACCACATCAAGGTACATGCTGTATTCTGATCAACTGAGATGAGTAAGATAACCATAATGAATAGAAGTGGGAAAACATTACAAGACAAGAGTGGAAGGGATGAAGCATTCCTTATAGAAGGGATCTGGCCATCACTAGAAAACTTACTTAAGGGTATCAGAGAAACCTAATTTTGTCAGCTTGTAGATGTGACAAGAAACTCCTAGATACGTTGCCAGCATTTGCAAAATCATCTAGCCAGGTTCTCACCTGTTCTTTGCACTACATCAGTACAAAAGCTCCCAGAAGCTTTTTTGCAGCCAAGAATCAATGATTTTACTTTAACAAATTTCACACTGCCTAATCCTTTTTATGCTGAAAATAAATAGCCTCAGAGTAACTGAACAGAATGACAAACTTTGAGCAACTTCTTGGAGAGGCTCTGAATAGCTTGTGTTCTTCTGTGTGCATGAAGGCAGTTCCAAGTTAAGGGTGTCCAAGCAATGGTGAGGAACTTCTGTCCTATCACTATGCCTTGTTTAGACAGAGATGGTCATTAAAAATGTATAAACAAAAGTCCCTACAGATATTTAAAGGAGGTTGCCAAAAAGTGAGTTTGTCTTTGGCAGAATAAATATTATAGAATCCAAGCAGCTTGCTTACATTCCTTGGCATTAAATGAATATAGGAAGAAGGCACGCACACCTGCTTGGGTAAAGACATCAAAGTACAGTAATGTTCTTGGCTCAGACATCAGAGTCATGCAATGGAGCTTGAAAGAAGATGCAATCTTTCACTTGCCCTTGGGCTGTATTTCTTTGGCTCTTCCCACAACATGAGATTTTGTTTTTGATTTGTATTGTCTGTCATCAGTAGAAACTGAAGAAATAAGGATGTAATTTCCAGTTCAAATTCAGGGAGATGCATTGGGAGAGTTACAGAAATTTATTAGAAGGAAACCAAACAGTGGAGTGATTCCTCCACAAAGAACGTATGATCACAGGTCGCTACGTCCTCAGCAGGTGCCTTGGTGCATTCCTGTGCATGAGCAGCATTAACTCAACCCTTACCAGCAAAGAACAGTGCTGTCTGAGAGCAAGCGCATCAACCCAGCAAGAAGCTCTGGTAAGCCAACATGTTCCAAAAGTGGGCTTCAGTTGTACAATACCTTATCTGTGTCCCCCAAACTGCAGCTGAACCAATTGCTACACTGATGCAGGTACACACACACAACTTATTTTCTTTAATCATATGCTTTTTTCTGACCCTTGCATTCTTTATTCAGTTCCCATTTCTTTCTACCAATTATGAACACAGCAAAGAATCCAAGTGCAAAAACACCCAATGCATAATAAGAACCCACTGGACCCCAGGATTTCCAACAGAAAAATTTCCATTGCCATCTCTGCACACAGCATCTTTTTAATCTGAAGGACCAACTGTCTTGCATTTCATACATTACACAGTTACTGCTGAAGTTATCTGCCTGGACACAGAGCTGCACAATGATTAAAGAGCTAATTGTCACAGCAGACTAATGGGCTGAGAAGCCCAGTTCCTCAGCTCCAACAGATGATGTACACAGACTGCATGGAAGGCCAGTGACCCACATTCCACTTACAGACAGGAAAGTGTTAACTGTTCCATTCTGAAAAGAATTCTGAACCATTTCTTCCAATCTTCCTATGCTAGACAGTACCAAAAAGAAACAAAATGGTACAGAAGAAGTGGCCTGGCTTTCTGAGGTCCATCTCTATTGGTAGCATATTATTCCTCCTTCCACCACACCATTAGCCTTAAGCAAATTATATTTGACTTACTTCAGAATGACATTGGTTCCTCCCTTTTGGTAGTACAGATGATTGTTTTGTACGGCGTGACCACAACCATAAAAGAACCCTGTGATGTTAATGATCCTGTAGCTGTCATTCAGCAAGGCATTGGAATTCTCATATTCTTTTATAGAGTTTCCTAAATGGGAGAATAGAAAAAAAAAATTAAAAGACTATCATTTGATTTCTCTAGTTTCTGAAATCCCTACCCTAAAATTCAATCTCTGTTAAAATTCAATCAGAATCAAGTTTGTGAATGACAATAATCATATTTATGTTTTCAACAGTGATTTAATATGCTGCAACATGATAAAATAATCCAGAAGCAAAGCCAAGAACACACAGAGGTGTTCAAGGGGCAGCTTCCCACTGAGTAATCAGCCTTAATGTTGAACACACTTGCTAAACTGTGACAATATTTCCTTCCTCTACTCACGTCCTGGAAAAGATCCTGCAGTAATGTAGCTCACACAGCATCTGATTCATTTACAGCCTCTCTTAATGGTAAGGTGAAGTCCTAACTACAATTTAGGGGATGAAATTAAAACCATAAGAAGTGGTAAAGGACAAGAATACAAAGATATGGACAATGGGCACAAAAAAAATCCTCAAGCTATTCAAAGTCAACACTGGATTCTGAAAACGTCAGAAAATACTAGAAATGTCTATCATCATATGCATAGCTAAGTATTATACAGTAATATGGAAAATATTCTCAAAAAGATGTAGGTAAAACCATCATGCTTGATTTGAAACATTAATCTGGGTTGAAGGAATTACGAAGGCAGTGTTAATATAAGCCTGACTTTAGACGATAACTAGCAGTGCCATACCTGAGAAGTGCATGGTAAGCCAAATCCTTTCATCGCTCACATTTGCAGGTTCCCGCATCCATGTTCCAAACGTTTGCTGTACGCTGACAAAGTGAACAGGACTTCCTACAGATGTTATGACACACTCTGGTAGAGAAAAAGCACGCGTCCATTACCTGTGCGACTGCAACCCAGCAAGCAGCAGTTAGGCTCACACTCTAGCAGGTTACCAGCTTTTTTGGAATGATCGGAGGGTCTGTCTTCAGCTTTTCCAGCCAAGGTATCATCATTTGGTACAGCACACGTCTCACCTGGATTTCAGAGAGAAAGGGTCAAACATGACATCTTTCTACATTCAACTTGACAGATGCACATCAGCGGCTTCACTAAACTAAAGGAATGATGTTTGGAATTTTATTTCACCCGGAGAAACGCTTAAGTGGTCCTGATCATCAATGATGTCTAAATAAATGAACAAATTAAGTTTTCAGATGAGTTCATTCCCTTGAAGTTGTCAGGCTGACAGACAGCTTTGAGGAGCAACTGGTTTTGCTCAGCAGATTTCATCCTCTTGCTGAGAATTTTGGAGCAGGTGCTTTGAAAGGCAGTGCTGTCCCTCTCCTCAGGTAACAGCAGATAACTAAGGCAGCTGCCAGCTGGCTGACTTATCAGTAATACCAAATTCACTTCCTTGGGAGTGAGCAATGTCCAAAATCAAGGGCCTCATGCCTCAACCTGGTCACACCAGCAGAGGGGCTGCACTATGTAGGCAACCATAGAAGCTCTGCACTTGCCATGAATCCCCAGAACAGTAACACCATACCTAATGCACATGCTGAGCACTGCATGCACAAGAATGCAGGTCAGCCATCCGTGCCATTAAAGAAGCAACACAAAAGACTAAGGGAAATTATAAACCATATCCTTTCTGCATAGAGAAGTGGTTCACCAAAGAAGCAAATAAACAACTGCAAACATTTTCCCCCACTCCTCAATGATTTGAAGGTTAACTCAGTTGGGTTTTCTGCAGCATTTACCATTTAAATGATGCCTTTATGAGATTATTTATAAAACCTTTTCTGTAAACACAGATACATCTTCTGCCTTTAAAACAGTGCAGCACATTTCAATTTTGTTACCATGAAAAACAGCAGAGAACAAGTAGTTCTTAGTTCTGTGCTGAAGACATCCTGATTTCATTGCACCCCTCTTTTCTAATCCTGCTCTTAACATTCATCTCCTTACATATTTCACACATTTTCACTTGCTTTCCAACTGATTCCGGGGCTTTGCAGGACTGTGATGACGTTGAAATGAGCAAGGTAGCAAAAACATGAAGTAACCATAAAGTAAATCTGAAAGGCCAGTATGACACTGGGGAAAGAAAGAGCAGATTGTACTGCATTGTTTCCACATAAAGGTTATAACCTCTCTCTGTTCATACAGAAAGAAAATACTCCAAGGTAGACCAAAACCAACACATATTTCTCCCATCCATTTATCTAGAACACTTATTGATAAGACATTGAAGTTTTGTAATTGATCACAACTTCTCTCCTAAAAAAGGCACGAACAGCCAATCCAGCTGTGGGGAGATGTGCCCGTAGCTGGAACCCAGCAAGCCCCCAAGGACCCTTTCCAGGTTTTGATCTCAAAGTCTTCTCAAAATATCTCAAGAAAGGAATCCACCCCACAGAAATGACAAGCTGTGATACACAACTTTATTAGTCTCAGCCCAAGGAAACTGATAAAACTGCATGAACAGTTCCTCATACAGTGGTTTATCTAACACCGTGGAATAGTCAAGGACCGGGTCAATGTTTCTTGTGAAGACGAATGCACTGTTTGGATTTGAGAACATTTGCAAAACTCTGTGGGAACTTTCAGCTGCATAAAACAGAAAGCAATTAAGATTAGAAAGACAGTTTTCTATCAGAGACCACTATGTGAAATTTCCATTGCTTTCTTTTCACCAAAAAAAAAAAAAAAAAAAAAAGAGAGAGAAATATCATAACGGTTCTGATCCTAAAATATTCTGGCTAAGAGTTAACAGAACTTACAGGACATGAGAAGTATGGGTAAGGTCAGTCTGGGGGTGGATGTGAAGGGCAGAGTGAGGGATGTGCTGTTCCTTTTAGAATTAGCTAACAGTATCATGGGAGCAAAGCACCTGAGCTTGCAACTAATTATTCTATTCTCTTACGGAAAGTAAATTCTGAAACAGGTAAAATCTGATTCATGGAAATCATTCTTACATTCTTATGCAATAAGTTAATTACAGCTGTAAATCAGGACACGTATTCTCTATCTTCAAAGGGAAGCGATTATTATATAACAAAAGATGATTTATTTTTGCATTACAGTCACACAATTCACCACTCATAACATTTAAATGTTCACTGTGGAGCACCTCTTCTGTGCAAGTTATTTGAGTAAAACTCCCATCTGCACACTGGGATTACAAATCCACCAGAAATACATCAGATAAAGTTTATCCCTCCAAAGAACTTCAGACAGTATGAACAAGTGGAAAGAGGCTACCTGAGAAAATGCTCTAGTTAGATTTTGCACAGCACTGCACACATTTCTGAATTTCAAATAGCATCAAATTTCTGCTCAGCTATCAACTTTCCATTGTAAGGAGGCAATTTGGACTCCATTCTGATGCTTCAGTACCCAGCATCTCCCAGCTAAAATTCTCACATGCTGCTACAACTACATTCTAAGAATAAGAGATGGAAATCATTGATGTATGCTCCAGACAGCATTGAATATTCACTGGTTGATAGCATTTATAATAAGAAAGATTTCATCTTACCAAAAAAAGATGATGTTAATATACATGCCAGTCCTAGATCACTCAAAACTTCTACAAGCTGAAATGGACATTGCTAACAGCTAATCACTACTTATCTCCTTGCATTGAACAATTCAGGTGCTAGACATCTGTAATGCTGAGTGCCTTGCCTGCAAGGTGAAGGGCTGCTAATGACAAATGGGCAGAAGAAAGAAGGGAGAATAGTATTTTGAATCAATAACAACTGAAAGACTTTTTCCTAGCACTGGAGAAGAACCATGCTCCCCCTCCTCAACTTTGCTATTGCAACAGCAAATCAATACCACCCTATTAATGGTGAGACTTATGAACCGCTCCGCATACTTCACACTAGCACTGCTTGTTCTAGTTCATACATTTCCAGTTTCAAAAGAAACCCCACTAAACCAACACTGTTACAGACAACTCTGTTCTTTTCTGAAAAATGTGAAAGAAGGAAAATTAGTACCTGGGACATTCTTTGCTATCACTCTGACCTTCTCAGTGAGGAGGAAAATTCAACCTAAAACTGTACAGGGGGCAACAGTCACTGAAATATATATCTCTGGCATCAAATGTAATACCTTCTGGTGTAAAAGACAGAAGGACAACAGGGCCAGATCCAGCATATAGATCCAAAAACGAAAGTTTCCATTCATTTTCAAGCTAGAAATAGAAACGCTGTTCTAGCAACAGCTTCTCTTTGCTATCCATTATCAGCTCAACCTAACATTTTCCAGTTATCACAATACAACAATGTTTATAGAATCCACGTTGCAGATCATCCAAGCGACCAACTCGTCTCACCTCATATAGCTTCAGTGACCAATAAGAAAAGCTCTGAGGTCAAAATGGTCTAAACCTCAGTGACTTGAGACTTCAAATACATATAAAATACAGCTGCTGAGTTTTACAACAGAATGAGTAAGATTTCCAAACATCAGTGTGTACTTTTTCCCTCCTCCCCTATACGGGAGGGGAGAGGGAGAGGAAAGAGGCAGTGCAGCTGCTGCATTTCAGCAGACAGTCTATGAACTGGCAGTTTGGATGTTTGTATCTTGGTTATAAACAGTATCTGCTGTGAAATTTGCAGCCAATCACTGTTTCATGACATTTAGAACAATGGGCTTAATCTTCAATATTATCGACAGGTTCAAAAGAACAATGAAAAGAACTAACCTGTGCATTTGTTGCTGTACACATTCTCCTGAAGCTGTGCTTTACCTTTACGTTTCCCTGGAGGCCCTGGGGGTCCAGGAGGCCCGGGGGGGCCTGGTGGTCCAGGTTCACCTTTTGCACCTGTGTACAAAGCAAAGCACAATGTCACAGGCCCTGAAGGCAAGGATGGAACCTGCAGAGAACTGAGTGTCTACATGATGGACCTATTAGAGATCTCTAGAATAGGTTCTGTCTTCTGAAGAGGTTTTTGTGTACAGAAAATGTACAGCTCAATAAACTCTCTGGAGTGCTAATTCCTAGAATCACAGTATCACAGAATATCCCAGGTTGGCGGGGACACATAAGGATCATCGAGTCCAGCTCCTGGAAGGTGAACCACCCAGAACTTTATAGCTTTCAGATCATCAATGCAATTTAATCTGTCTGGATTAAAGGCATACTAGAGAGTTATAAATTACAACTGCTTTCTGCACAGTGTTCTCCAAGATTTCAGTTTAAAAGGTTCCAGTGCTACAGTTTTAGCAGCTTACTTGTTCAGTTGCCACAATGCTTCCTTTATGTATTCCTGGGTGGAAATCTGCTCTCATTTTCTAACACATAAGTAAAACTGCACTGCATGAAAGAGCAGGAGATCAGCTGTCTGGAAGCATCCTGGAAAGGGTGGAATTCACGTACACCTCAACTCAAGGCCCACATAAATGTTCTTGTGAGGAACTGCTTTATAAAGGAAACACAATCCCCTGGGCAGTCCTTTTTATTTTTGGAGCTGCACATACCCTTGAGACTATTAGTAAGAGATTCTAATATCTGAACTGTAGCAATGCCCAGAAATTTCACGGTGGATAAAGTGGCTGGGTTTGCTGGTCCAACTCTTATAAAGCAGGTTCATGCTACAGAAGCAGTGTCTATTTTTCCATGTACACTGTTGCAAGAGAGCGTGCTTCTTCCTACCTTCCAATATCACATCGTTGTTTGCATCCCCCTTTTCTCCCTTTGCTCCTCTTGCACCTTTTACACCAGGCATACCATCCTTGCCAGGTAAACCTATTTCTCCAGGTTCTCCTTTCTCTCCTTGGTCACCTTTTGGTCCTGGCACACCTAGAAATAAAAAGCATTTCAGTACAAAGAGCACTTACCCAGCACTAAGCACACCGCTCCTAAAACCAATACATTCTGTTGAAGTACAAAATGCATTCCCCCCAGTCGTTTGGTGGCTTGACATATTGCACTTTCGACATTTTCCCTGGCCCCAGCAGAACATTAAAGTAGCTACCCAGTAACATCTCCACATGCCTCCATGCTTGTTGCAAGCCCAGTCACTCTGTACACCTCCTGTGCTTGATCATTTAGCAGAGTAATGTTTTTAACAAGACGTTCATTTGTCCTGTGTAACCTTGGCTGCAGCATTTTGCAACAAGGAATACAATGGTGTGGTTGTACAGCAGACACCAGAATGTTCCACTCTCTGCCTTCGTGTCAGTATTTTATGCTCTACAAGAGAGAAGCGAGCAGCCATACAGCCAGAAATGGAAGTCTTTTCCACTTCCTGCAGGCCGAGGGTTCACGTTATATCTGTATGTTCTTGAGGATAAAACCCTTTTCCTTCCACTTACAGTATTACTATTTACATTGAAATTGTGAAACCAGAAACAGAATTATAGTTTGGGGGTGAAATCCGAGATGTGTCTTCTGCACAGCTCCCCTCTGACTCTAAAAATAGGCTTTCACTTTCATTCCCCGTTAAATAAATAAAAAGAATGTTGATGAACACTAAAGCGACAGACCATGTACTGTCTCAAACAACCACAGACCATTGGACCAAATTCAGTCTTCATTTTTAAAGCCCTCTGAAGTCAAAAATTCCTTATGTCGGCAGGTTGAAGAAATGGAAATATTCTTATAATGACGTTATTTACAAGCAAATTCAGAATACTGAAGTGCAATTAATTTCATTTGATAGCCTTAATTTGCAATATTTGATAGTATGTTTATACCATCTCTCACTGTCTAGAATATGTCTGAAGGAATCTACAAAAACTTAGTACAAGATAGTTAACGTTACACAATTCTGCAGTGTACAAAACCTTTGTGGACACTGAATCTCTTCTCCCTGTAACAAAGGTCTAAAAGTAATTGCATCTGAACGTAACAGTCAGAAAGGATTTTATTTTTTTAACAATAAAATATACCCATTTTTCCTCTTTTTCCATTTAGTCCTGGTTCTCCCTTTTGGCCTGGGACACCCGGGGCTCCATCCGAGCCATTGTAGCCGGGCAGTCCATCGAGCCCGGGGGGCCCTGAAGAAGCCAAACAGCACAACAGAAATGTCACCATTCACCATAACGTCAGAAATCAATAATCAGCATTTCTAAGAGCTGTTTATAGCGTTCAATTAAAATAATCAACTACTCTTTTATAACGCTCTTTGCCTAAATGCCACTCAAAAATTCTGAACGCCATCTAGCTTTAAACAAATATGCTCTGACAAACATTAAACTATTTTCTCACCTTCAACACAAAAGCAGAACCTCCCTTCTGCCCCCAAGGGGGGCACAGGTTGACATTAGTAGGAAAGTGGTAAAGGCAAATAGTCACAGAGTTATAGAATGGCCTGGGTTGAAAAGGACCACAATGATCATCTAGTTTCAACCCCCCTGCTATGTGCAGGGTCACCAACCACCAGACCAGGCTGCCCAGAGCCACATCCAGTGTGGCCTTGAATGCCTCCAGGAATGGGGCCATCCACAGCCTCCTTGGGCAACCTGTTTCAGCACATCACCACCCTCTGCGTGTCATTCCACTTTCCTTCATTCTAATTAGCAAAGGAAGACTATGCTGCAAAGATGCATTTCTATAGCTCAACATCTGTATCAACAACTGTTTCAGTTACCCAAAACCATCGCTGCAGCTGTCAAAATATCTTACCTGGAGGACCTGGGGGGCCTACACCAACAACATGCAAAAGAACACAAGAAAGAAGAAACAGTGAGTTTATCCTAGCAAGTAAACAAAAACAATTCCAGATTAAAGTGATGAGTGTTAGATCAGAACAATGAAAAGGGGAGGAAAGCATATCACGTGTCAAAAGGAAAGCCTATGGATTTACATGTTTTGTACTGAAAGCAAACATTTGAACATCACTGTTTTTACATGGAACTGGTCTCTGGACTGCACCACACTCCCCACCAGACCTGGCTGGAGGATTGCCTGGTGCAGTAGAAATTGGACTAAAACGCGTATTAAAATAACATCTGCCTTATTCCTTCTGACTTAATTTGAGTATAAGGCCTTAATGGTAAGAAAGCACAGTGTGCAGGAGTAAAGTATTACCTGAAAATGTTTCTATTACAAGATTTGTCTTATGTGATCCCCAGTACACATTTAAAAACATAATAATAAAAAAGTCAGTGTTGCAGTGAAAGGAGTAAATCAGCCCCATGAACATTTTTATCCAGTCACTGAGTACTGCCTTGCTTCAACAAAAATAAAATCTCTAAGACCAAATAACAGTAATTCCTGGATTTCCCTACAGATGACACTTGCCAGTATTAACAAGAAAATACCATGAGTAAAGTAAAAACCATTTTATAATGCCATCACAGAGATTATCACTTTTAATCAGCACTGACAGTAACAGCAGTTAATAACTTACTGCCATTTTTCCAGTAACTGAATGTCTCTCCCACACCACGAATTTATGTGCATTAGTGCCTAGAATTTGTATGTCATCTTAGACTCTGAGGATCTTAATTATCCATGTAACAGCATAAGATAAGTAAGAAAGATGCTTGAAAGGTAGTAGAAAGGGTGACAGCAGAGAAAGCAAGGACTAATCGAGTCAGGAGAGCAGAAAGCTGCAGAAGGCATTGAGTAGGGGAAATCACAACTCTGGAGCCCAAGGAAACGTGGGTTCAACAGAGTTTCTAAACTTCCAGCACTTATAAGTAGGTGTAGGTAAGTTCCCTGCTATCTTTTTTTAAGTAAATAATGCAAATGATATGCACATATATATACACATGTATATATATACGTGTGTGTGTATATGTGCGTATATATGTATATACATGAATTTTGATAAATCACAAAATTTGTCATGTAAAACTTTATCTACCCCAAGTTCTTTGAAAACACTGTGATTCTGTACTGCTGAGGGTAAAAATAAATGTAACGTTCATGGCATTAACGTACCTGTTAAGCATATCCCTTTTGTGCTGTTACATAAATCCACCATCACTCGGACCTAATGTTGTAAAGAAATTAAGTTCAAAGCAAGGTAGGCCACGACAGCTCAAAGAAAATGGTCTGATTCACAAAACCAAAGATAGCATTACTGTGCTTGTAAGAGTAAAACATTTAGACCTGTTCTTACATTCAGACACCAACCACTTCCTCGTGCAGTGATTCACTGTGATTCACCTCACTGTAAACCCTGCTGAAAACACTCAGAAAATACTTGACAGTCAGTTCCACACATCATCAAAGCATCCATGTTCACCTGTTACTGTAATCCAAATGTGGAACTGTACGTGTACTGACTGACAGTGTGAGGTATTCAAAGCTGACATCAGCCAATGAACACTGCACTCAATTCTATTTCACGTTTATAAACAATGGGTACTTTTCCAGCATAGCATATACCATGAGGAAGATGTCCCATGTTCCACGTAAGAGATGTCTTGCCTTGGAATCACTGAGACTGGCAGCCTTGGAGTGAACCCTCACCCATTCAAAATACCCCAGCCAAACAGTGACACACTTCACAAAATCCAACCACCATTCACACGGATGCCTCTAATGTAGAGCAGACCACGTTTTATAAATTAAAAGGTCATTTTCACAAAAGGTGTGGATTTGGGTATTTGTTCCTATATTGCTTTCTTCTTTACATCTGTAAACAAACATACAGATTCAGGACAAGCAGTGAGCCCTGTGACTTCCCACAGACTGAAATGACAGCTGACAGCATTCACCATCTTCAAAGAGTTATTAGAGAAATACCCATACTGTAATTCCACAAATCATCTTCTTGGCCATTATAAAGCAGTTCTTTCCCCTTCTGTTGTAGGACGTTCTATTATTCTTCTCTTTGTGTTATAATTTCAAACACTTTGTCCCCCCACAGCACCAGCCCTGACCCAGTGGGCACCTGGCCCCACTGCCTTTCTGAGTCTCAGTTGTTCTGAGAAGCTTCAGATTCAAACTAGCTTAGCTCAACTGCTGTTGCATGTCAGGATTTGCTTGTTCTCCTTCCCCTCATCAAAAACCAGGCTTCTGTGCTGTAATTTGTAAAATACACCTTGCCCAAGCATTCTCTAATTCAAACTGCATTTTAATCTCAGTGGTTTTGTTGAGATCGTTGAAGTGATTACAGCTCACTCTGAAGCCCTGCAATTATCTCAGCATTGTATCTGTCACTCAGCGTGATCCACACGACAGTTACAAGCACAGCATTCAGAGAGCACATTACAGCGAGCAGCCTGCAGCACAGCCTCCAGCTCAGCCATGAAGAGCCAACAGCCTTTCCATCAATATATTTTAATGGAGTACATCTTGATTTGAACAGAGGAGGGGCACAACTGGACAGTATTGTCACGCTGTTAAAATACACCTCACGTCACTCAGTTGAATTTGGAGAGCACAATAAAATTTGTCTGCTCCGTACGTGTCACTTAACCACAGAGGGGTGGAACATGTAGCTGCCGCTGTCACAACTATCCAACTCCACCAACAGCAGTTTTAACAGCATTCAAAGACTGCAAGGATCTGAACATTTTCTCCACTGATTTTATTTGTGAGTCACCCAGACTCAGACAATCGTGGAATCATTAAGGTTGGAATGACCAATAAGATCACTCAGTCCAGCCATCAACTCATCCCCACTACGTCACTCAGCGCTACATCCACCCTCTCCTTGAACACCTCGAGGGACAGTGACTCCACCTCCTCCCTGGGCAGCCTGTGCCAATGCACCACCACTCCTTCTGAGAAGAAATCATCCCTAATATCCATCTGGAACCTTCCTTGGCACAACTTGAAGCCATTCCCTCTTGTCCGATCACTGCTAGCTGGGAGCAGAGCCTGACCCCCACCTCACCACAACCTCCTTTCAGGCAATTGTAGAGAGCGATGAGGTTTCCCTGTGCCTCCTTTCCTCCAGACTGACCCATCCCAGTGCCCTCAGCCTCTCCCTATAACACCTGTGCTCCAGACCCTCCACAACTTTGTTACCCTTCTCTGGACACACTCCAGGGCCTCAATGTCTTTCTTGCAGAGAGGGGCCCAAACTGAACACAGCACTCGAGGTGCAGCCTCACTGGTGTCAGTGCACAGGGACCATCACCTCCAGCTCCTGCTGCCTGTGCTATCTCTGACACAAGCCAGGATGCTGTTTGGCCTTCTTGGCCACCTGGGCACACTGCTGGCCCATGTTCCACACTCTGCTAACACCCCCACACGCTCTTCCTCCATGCAGCTTTCAGCCACTCTGCCCCAAGCCTGCAGCAGAGCATGGGGTTGCTGTGACCAAAATGCAGGATCCAGCACTCGGTCGTGTCAAAGCGCATGCAGTTAGCCTCAGCCCGGCTAACCAGGTCCCTCTGTAGCACCTTCCAACTCTCAGGCAGATGGACACTTCCCCCCAACTCGGTGTCATCCGCCAGCTTACCGAGGGTTCACTCGATCCCCTCATCAATAAAGACACCACAGAGGGCTGCTCTAAGCATCAGACCGAACCACAACGAGCGCGCGGGTCCGCACGTGGCACGCCGCCCTACCGGCACCATGGAGTAGGTGAGCATCATCAGCATCTCCTCGCTCTCGGCACGCACGTGCCCGCGGCGGCTCCTCCTGCTGCGGGCAGGGGGCGGGTGGCCGGGCCCGGCTGAGCCCAGCGGGTCCCGCACGGAGCCGTTGGCCGCGGGGATCCTCGCCGCCTCCAACTCCCGCAGCGCCGCGCTCAGCTCCCGCCACTGCACCATCAGGAACAGCGTCCCCGCCGCGCTGAGCGCCGACAGCAGTCCCACGGCGGCCAGCACGCAGCGCAGCGCCCGGCCGTCCGCCTCCATCGTGCTGCGGCCCGGCGACGGCGGCCGGCGGGAGGGATTTATGGCCCCCGGAGCCGTGGGTCGCGGGATGGGCGGGGGGGAGTGGCGGCCGCCCGGTAAGGGATACTGCGCAGTAAAACAAAGCTCCCCTTTACGTACAGGATCACTGAGATTAGAAAAGACCTCTAAAATCATTAATCCAACCATCCACCCGTCCCCACCGTGCCCAGTAGCCACATCCCTCAGTGCCACGTTCACCCTTTTCTTGAACAACACTAGGGACGGTGACCACCACTCCCCGAGCAGCCTGTGCCAATGCCTCACACCACTGCTGCTGAGAAGAAATTCTGCCTAACACCCGACATGAACGCACACTGCCATTCTGCAGCACCAGTGGTCACTTCGCTAAGAGCACAAGTAACTCACCAACACTCACGCTCACCAACAGCACTACCTGCTGCTTCCCAAGTTCAAGCGTGGGTGAACGTTTTCCCAAAGCCTCCCTGCCAACCTCTGGGATATCTTCGTTACAATACAATCTGCTCCTAATTAATTCATAGTAAAAATAAGAAAATGAATTATACAGTACTCTGTTGTGAGGAACATCACAGTTTGACTGAACGCGAAGATGTCACGAAGACCACGGAACTTAAAAGAGCTCTGAGGAGGAGTTGTAGAAATGTTCTTTAAAATGCTGAAACTTTAAGCTTGAAGACAATCAGCTGCGCTTTCTCTCACTGTTGCTATTTCACATTGATCTCAGGAAATTCACAGCCTCTGAATGCCTGATTCCCTGCAAGGAAGAGCATCGTTCCATCTCATTCCATAATGACATGGGACAAGAATTACCTCATGTCCAAAGGAGCGGAGCTCACCAACATGCTCATCTCTCTCAAGGATGGACTGGCACCATGCAGTCTTAATAGTCTCCTCTCATTTGCACTGTAGTACGGGATACCAATAAATTGGTAGCTTACATTGAAAATATCCTACCTTATGATTTAGGAACAGGTTGCACCATCTCAAACCCATTGTGCTCAACTTCTTCTATGGCATGGTGCATTTTTTAGCTTTCTCTATCTTATAAAACAAAATCAGGAATCCAATCCCTTAATTAATTGTTATTTCTGAAACCATTACAATGCTTAAAACTTAACTTGGCTATCGAAAAACATTAACCCTATAGGGGTGGAATTGTAGTACATATGAAGCACATGATTAAGTTTTGCTTCTATTAAACTTCTGAGGAGAAAAAGAAATACAACCTTACAAAGAACTTCTCTGAAGTCTTTGCTTCCTAAGCAAGATTTGTTTATCACGTCATAGATATTATAAAACCGGTTCGAATCTGTCATAACAGGAAACTAAAGCATTTTTGTCTGAGAACATAAACAGAACTGCACTCCATCTGAATGTCTCCACATCCCCTCATCCTCTACCACTCCCACTTCAGGGCTTTGATTTTACATCTCCCTCTATGTCTCCCATCCCAGTACAACGCACCCAAAGTCTTGGTCCATCTGTTGGCAGCAGCTGCAGCGCAGCCTCATACTTGATTCCTCTGTTCATTCTCCATGATGAGAAAAGCAAAGGTCTCAATGGCAAAATGATGAACAGCAAAGCAGAATGAAGGTTTGGGAACGCTGCTGATAAAAACTGAAAAAGTACACTCAGTAACAGTCTAAATCAGCATAGGAAAACCAATACCCCTTATATTCATTTGGTCCTTTTTTCCAGGTAGATCAGATAGATGCCAACAAGCAGCAGCTCAATCATTTGCTGGCATTTCAGGAAATTGTCTTTCTTAAAGTATGTCCTACAGCAAGCATGCATCATGCCTGACATGCAGGGAAGCATGGCACATAGCAATGATGTACCTCAGCCCAACCTATGTGGGAAGTAGAAGGAAACTATCAATGTATTGCATGCAGACTGCAGGTACAACATCACATTTATTCTTTGCACAACTCCAGCTCAGTCACACAGCTGAAATAAATTGTTAGAAGATAAAACATCGCTTTACCACGAGATATTTTTGTATCCAAATTACACGCTCTGTGTATAATAAAGAATATCACTTGATTATTCTGAGGCAGACAATGTATTCAGAGGGTGTCACACTGAAATAATGCTCCCACTGATGTTTCTCTTTGCAAAAACTGTCATAACTGAAATCTCTTCTCTTTAGGCAGCTCTCCCAAGATGAAGTCCGCTGCAGATTGGCACATTGCTTTCACTTGAATAACTAATGCTGAAAGATGGACTGTGTGCTGAGGGTGATACTCCACTAGATAGATAACCTAACTTCCTCTAATGATGACATTAAAATGATGCTAAAACAGACCGTAATCTTTATGAGTAT
The DNA here is from genome assembly GCA_002909625.1 of Bambusicola thoracicus. Lineage (NCBI taxonomy): Eukaryota > Metazoa > Chordata > Aves > Galliformes > Phasianidae > Bambusicola > Bambusicola thoracicus. Next base: position 3,224 of record PPHD01009708.1, on the reverse strand, counting down.
TATTAGAAAGAAGTTCACCTCTTTCCCTGATCTACTTAAAGAGAGAAAAAAAATCTTTAAAAGCTTTCATAGCCTTTTGTGATAACTGATATTTCATTATATTCCTCTGAGACACTGAGTACTGGTAACAGTTGCAGCTGTATGTCCAGCATGGATATATTCAAGGACAGAAACACCAAATGCTATGGATGCCCTTTTCATCTCTGTGATCACTGCTCTAATTATGCAACACATTGGCTGCCAAGCAGCTATAGAGTTCCTCCATTCAAATCATGGTCGCAATTCAGTATTGGCACTGAGGCAAACGTTGTTTCACTATAGCATCCAGACTCTGCACCAAACTTCATGGTTAACCTTGTCCTGCAGAACAACCTCAGGCTCACATCAGTGACAGCTGCCAGAATGCATGCTGCTCACATTCTGCACGTACGTTCCACGCACATTGTAGCATATTGGATACACAAACTTCCCTTTAAAGGAAGGGGGAAAATGAAAAGAAAAAAAAATATTTTTAAGAGTAAGAGGAAAGTGAATTAAACATAAAATAGTAGGTGGAAGTATATTCGTGATATAGCCCCCAATACCACCATGATAGAGGGGCTGGATTAAGGATTAACCTCTTTAAGTTTCATTCCAACCCAAACCATTCTATGATTGTAAGTGAAATTAATCTTAGGCTGAACAAATATTTTTTATTAGATAAGGTTAACAATTTGAAGCAGTATTTTACATTAAAAACAAAACAAAACAAAAAAACTGCATGGAAAGGTTATGAATTGCTAGTTGATTCTTAAATTACTGCTAAAAAAGCTGGTTCTTTAACCCAGCCCCTTCAAGCTTCTGTTGTGCACTTCAGTGGCACAGGGATATAAAGCTCTTTAAGGCATCAGCAACAGACACCTTAAGTAGATCCCCTGACTTGAGGCAACTTCTACCTTAATAGACTTGTAAAAATAAATACACATATACAATGGATTCCTGGTATATTTTGGAATATCTAGACAATGCTCAAAGCAAACTAAGGACCAGTGAAAATCACATTCCTACAGACAAGCTGACATTTAAAGATCCAGAACAAAATCCACAAATCTCTGCAGGCAGTGCAGCACAGAGGGCACTACCTGGTGGTGCCAGCAGCATAACTCACTGCTGTACAACAGCCATTGGCTGCCAAAGATGACTTACCCAGAAAAGTGCTCGGAACTCCTAAGTATGCTATAAAGACCAAAGCTGAATCACAGAGAAGATGGACTTGAGGAACAAAGTCACACAGAACGATTCAAGCACCATTGCTACAATTGTTCATTGGTAATTTAATCTAGAGGAATAAAAGCAACTGAACAAACACATGACAAATGGTAAGTGACTCAACAGATTTTTCACAGTCTCGTCACAGCACTGCAGTCTGAAGGCAATAAATACTACTAGATAACCCCAGGAATTAAATACTCAATATTTCTTACCAAACAAACTGTCAACCCCAACTTCTGTCTAGGTTGAAAGCAACACACAAAACAACATCTGCTAAAGACATTCCAATAATGCAGCTCCCAGCAATAACTCCAGTTCTGAGTTGCATACTACGGGTGCTCACCTCACACACTTCCCATGGATTTGCCAAGGAAACAGCATGGATTCACCACAGCAGCCTAAGGATATCCGATGAAATGAACAAAAATAGCTGCAAATGAAGCAGAGCAAACTTAAAGCTCCCACTTTGCATCAGATATTTCCTCTCTGCACTACACTGGGTGTACATTGCATCCATCCCTCTGAATTTCGCTCAAAGAACTGAACACAATCAGTGTTCTTCATAGCTTCCTCACAACATTCTGTCATTTGATTTATCTACCATTATGATCCACTGGAAATTAAAACCACATTTTCCTATCTGAGCACTTATTCATTGGATGCATCGCTATATACGCTGTAAGGACACCTCCTAAGATCCCCTACAAAGCCAAGAGAGATAAACAGCACTATGTGGCTTAACAAACTCATCCAGTGCCTCTTACAAAGGGACGTGGGGGCTGAGTTTCCAAGCAGCCTTCCACCTGTGGAACAAGATGGACCCCATTCCAGGAAAGATTGCTTTTCCTCTCCTGCTAATAAAGCAAGATCAGACATACGTATCTAAGTTAAGGACAATGTACCCACAGCACTATTACCTCTCTGGGAGCCTGGGATACTGGGATAGATCTTATTCAGACACATTTCATAAAAGATCATCTCTGTTTCAAAGGTTTTATCATCTAATCTCCAGGCAGCACACAACAGGAGTGGGAAACAAGAAGAGAAGACCGAGGTGGAATGCTTTATTAGGTTTTATTCTTAGATTTATTACACTTCAAGGAGTTTTTAAACATGAATCTTCTAAGCATGCCATTTTCAGGAAAGCTGCTCGTGTAACAGGCACAGAATGTACACTCATAACACTGATTTGAATATTTTGCCTTACTTTGGGAGCAGCTGTGGAAGGCGCTGAGTTTAGCTGAGGGAGGAGAGGGCACATCACCCCCACAGCCACCCCTGAGACAAAGCTGTGCACTCCTTCATTTTCAGAAGAAGAAAAACGCAGTCTGTGCAGATCTCAAAATGGCACACGGCTGTGACACAACATTTAAATTCTTCTGGGAATACAGGATGGAGGGGGCACTGGCAGAATGCTCGGCTCCTTTAGAGGCATTGTGGCTCCTGCCCACGTCTACGGCAATTTGGCACATTCTGTGTCTGGGAAGAACCCTCTCACATCGCACTGTCTGAATTTTTATTCCTGGTCTCCACAGAAAAAAAAAAAGATACCACAAATTGATGAGAAATGCCACAGAGCATAACCCAAGGAATGGCACTTCTAAGTAAACAAGATTGAGTCAGAAAAACTTTCAAGAAAGAAGCAATTTTATCAGAGTTCTGATGGGCTGGGTGCTGCACTGCCTTGTGGGCACAGAGGTCTTCTTGTCAGGGAGAGGCTGGCAGCAACCATCGGCTCTAACAATATCCTTCATTGCAGTCAGACGTGGTACTGAGAGGTACATTTTCCACGGCAGACAATGGAACAGCAGATTTGGGCAGCTGACCTCCAACCTTTCTGCTGTACAGCTTTTTCTACCAGAGGGCCTTTTAGCCTACATTATGCTAATGAGGAGTTTCCATAGAAGAGGAACCAGAGAGCCTAGCATAGCTATCAGTTGTCCTTCAGAACCAGCACTTACAGTTTAAGAAAA
>PPHD01009707.1:0-20350 GCA_002909625.1 Bambusicola thoracicus | reverse complement strand
AAATAAAAAAAAAAAAAAAAGTCTTCCTACAAGGTTACACAACTCAAGTTTGCAAAGATGAAAGAAAAAGAAGACACTCTCACTTCAGTTAACTGCAGCTCAACATCAACACACTGTAATTGGCTGACTTAACAAAGGCACAGGAGTGCCTTTGGGACACCAAGACCCAGTAGATCTTTTTGTCGTGGTGAAGCCATTAAGGCCCTTATGTAAATTACTACACTTGCTAGCTTCGATAATCCTTTGCTGAAATAGCTGTATTTACACATGCATCACTCTTACGTTAGTGTAGTTCAAAAACTGCTTGAGAAATACTCCTCTGTAGTGCTGCAGCTAACGGCATAGATACAAAACAAATAGGCATCCTTAATCTGTAATTATTCACAAGTCATGAAATGAACTGCATGGCCCAGGTGCTGAACGGTAAAAACAAATCTTCATTTATCAACATTTTAATAGACTCTCCAACAAAGAATAATTTAATAACATTTTGTTATCAGAATTTTTAATTTATTTAATTGATATAAATAATTACGAAGAATTTGTTAGTCCAAGGACAAGTAAATTACTCCTCCTTTCCAAAATTCTGAAGAGAATGAGGGCTAGAATGCATGGCCTTCCATGCACAGCTGTGTCTTCTTAGAAATAATTTATAAACCTTTTTCTGTTATTCCAACAATTCATTGGTTCCCCACTTGAGTAATATGAAAAGTTTTAGGATTGAAGTCAGTTTTCATAGTTGCAATGGAACTGTACTCTTATTTTAGACAACTGCATTAGTATTTTTAAATACAATACAATATTTGAGAAGAACTGTTTCTATTCTCAGTCTTCTCCTCATGAATCTCAGTGTTATGTATTCACTGGTAATGGTCTAATCCAATATTCCAAAAGTACAAGCAGCAAACGAAAGATACAAGCATTAGGAACTTACAACAAGCCATTTTATGACTAGAACAAGCATAACACTATGTTGTTTATAGTGGAAGTCTTTTAAAAAAAATCAGAAGTTGTTAAAAAAGTAGTAGTCACTTTATTACAATATATTGTGTCACAACATTTCAGCTCGGTTTTAGGAATACATATCGTATTGCCATTCCAACAGAGAATTTACCTCCCTGCCTTCCATTTTACTTGACATGAGGAAATCTTTCACTACCATTAATCTAATCAGAGAGAATTTTCATCTACCTATGATGTCATCAGCCAACAGTATAAAACAGGAAGGATTACTTCCAGAGCAGCCCTCACATATACCTTATGCGTAAGTAAAAGAGTTCTCTGTCATCTTCAGTAGCTGATTAAATTAACAGCTATTCCACCTAAAAGACAATCCAGATAACAGTAAATAATTAGCATGGTCTCAACCATAAGTACACTAACTCTTAAATCATTTCCCTCACTATGTCCAGAAGAGACCTCTTTGGTACTACAAACCAAAACATAAAATCATGTTGATTAGTTATACGAGGCCTGCTCCAAAAGTAATGCTTCCTATTTTGACACTTTGGCCCATGATGTCAGAGGCAGATGTTGTTGTTACTGGTGTTACAATAGTAGAAGCTGAACCTTCCTGACAATATTCCATCACGTGTTGTTGCAGTCTGACAGATGGCAGCAGAGGGGCAGTCTGGTAAAATGGTGTCCAACATGGAAGTGCAGATGAAACAAAAGTACCTAAATTAATTCCTCCACACAGAAAAAAATGTCACCCCCTGACATTCATTGAAACTTGCTGAATGTGGATGCAAGAAAAAAACAGTGGATGTGAGCACAGTGAGGCAGTGGGTGGTGTGTTTCAGCATTGGCGACATCGACAGTGTGTCACCTCCACTAGTGCAGATCTGAGTACAGCACACAGACTCTTGTTCATTGCCAGCCAAAATGCCAAATGGTGACAACACTGAGAAATAGGTGATTGTAGCTGAGAATTTTCTCTATCAAACAGTGTTACTGTGCTCTTTGTATCTTTTGTAGTTTCTCTAGAAATAAACAGAAGGCTTTACTTTCAGAGCAACCTACATACTTAGCTGTTTATCATCTGCTGCCAGAGTTTCTGCTTAATTTTTGTATTCCTTATAAAATGCTTCAGGATACCTCCATTTAGAAGTCACACTGCTATTTTATTTTTTATTTCAGTTGCTACTGTTGTGGAAAATACACTCATAATACACATTTTGTTGCTATTCCTGCCTCTTCTCACTTTTTACCTCCTACTCTTCCAAAAACATCCCTGACACTGCTAGTTTAACTGTTCTGACACATCATGCGTCTACAAGCCTGTTTACCCATCTTCTGGTTCCTTCTGCATTTCTCTTTTATAAGCCTCCATGTCTTCCTTCTTCTGCAGAAGTGAATTACGCATTACGCCATTAATGCCATAATCACTACCCATTTAACAAAATTAGCTCTACACTGCACACTGGAGACTAACCACTTCCCCTGTTCAACCGCAACCAACTACCTTGTTAACATGAAAAAACTCTTCAGAGCATTATGTAACAAAGTGCTTCCTCTAACATTATTTATCAGGCACGCTGAAGATTTTATTTCAGTAATTAATTAATGAAAGGGTATTTGAATACCAATGTACTAGATTGCTGCCTATTTTCAACTAACATAAACCAGAAGTCTGTTTATTACAAGTTCTACGTGCTCAGGTAAGTTTCATCTCATACACAGTCATTTAGAAATCTATTTTGTCAAACTGGGTCACACACACAAAAAAATAAAAAATTGAAAACAGCCCATTGAAGCAAAGATAACACATCAAAGGGAGAACTCTACACAATAAACATTTCAGAAATAATTTACTTTTATTTAAGTGTCAGGCTTAATGCAGAAACCAATTTAACTTTCTCTCCCTGATTTTGGTAAAACTTAGGACACTAAAGTGCTGAAGAACTAGGTTAAAGATTCCCTCTCCAGATCTCAGCATGCAGAGCTATTTTACAGTATTATTTTAATAAATCGGAACATTCACAGCATCTCAGAATGCAGCTCCATGCTTTACCAGTTAGGGGACCAGCAACTCCAGGTGGACTGTACAGCTGACTAGAATATTATCCAGCTTCAACAATACAGCGGCCAATATTAAAGCTTGATGAAGACACGGAACGGGTTACAAGTAGAAAATTCATAGACACATAACATAGTATTAACTGTAACTGACAACAATTGAAAAACAAAATTGCCCTACACTACTCTGAAATTGATCATTAAACAGATTTATACATTACTGTTGCTGAACCTGCGCAGAACACACAAGACCAAAAATATTTGGGTGGGTGCATATCCAGGGCCACAGACACCACTAAACCAGCATCCAATGCTTTAGACAGTAACTGGTTAGTGAAGTTGCAAATCTTGACAGCATTGACATGCATCTGTTTACCTACTGGAATGCTCCACTTAGCATTTATTTACAAATAAAGCATTTCACACCTTCATGGAAGACTCAGACTCAACACATCTGCCCTCATCACAGTCAGTTACACAAGATAGATACATTCTAGTATAAGAAACTGTCCTCTCCCTGAAGAGCTATTCCATCTACAAATATCTACAGTGACTTGGAGCAAGACATCCTCCATTTCAGATCTGAATCAGCAAAGAAAGAGATTACATGGTAGATTTTGCCTTGTTCAACCTCATTAGGTTCACACAGCTCACTTCTCAAGCTTTACCATGTCCTTTAGGATGGCATCCCTCCCTTCTGTTTTGTCAACTGCACCACTCAGCTTACTACCATCAGCAAACTTGCTGAGGATGCACTCAATCTCACTGCCTTTGTCACTGGAAAAGATGTTGAAGTGCACTGGTCCCAAGACAGATATCTAGGGTACACCACTCATCACTGGCCTCCACCTGCTCCTAGACCCGTTAACAACCGTCTGGATGTGACAAACCAACCAACTTTTTATGCATCAAATAGTACACTCTTCACATCCACGTCTCTCCAACTGAGAGACAAGCATGTGGTGTGGGACCATGTCAAAGGCTGTTGGCCTTCCTTTGTCTACTGATGCCATCACTCCAACCCAGAGGGCTACCACATCGGTCAGGCACAAACTGCCCTTGGACAAGCTGTGCTGGCTTGTCTAGGGTCACCTTTCCATATCCTACGTGCCCAGTTTCCAGGAGGATCTGCTCCATGAGCTGTCTAGGCACAGACAAGAGATTGATCTGCCTATAGTTCCCCTGGACTTCCCACATGCCTCTTTTATGAACAAGATTGGTATTTCCCTTTTCCCAGTCACTGGGGACTTCACCTGACAGCCACAACTTTTTGATTATGATGGAGAATAGCTTGGCAATCACATTAGCTAGTTCCTTCAGGACCCTGAGATGCATGTCATCCAGCCCCATAGACCCGTATATCTTCAGTCCCTTGACGCAGTCTCTGACTTGCTGTACTTTTACAGTGAAAGGGATTTTGAACACTTGATCTCTGCCCAGAAGTTCAAGGACATGAGAGGCATAGGAATAGCCAGGATAGGATAGCCAGTGAAGCCAGGAATAGCCAGGATAGAATAGGATAGCCAGTGAAGACCAAGACAAAGAACGAGTTGAGTACCTCAGCCTATTCTGTGTCTGCTGAAACCAGTTCTCCCTTCTCATTTATCACAGGGGGTACATTCTCCTCGGTCTACCTATTCTGAACAATGTACCAGTAGAATCCCTTCTTGCTACTTTTCACATCCCTCACCAAGTCCAGTTTCATCTCCACCTTGTTTTTCTTGATCTCATCTCTCCGTGTCTGGATGGCATCCCTGTATTCTTTCCAGGCCACACAGCCCTGCTTTCACTGCCTGTACGCATTCTTTCTTACCCTCCATTTGACCAACAGGCCCTTGTTCAGCCATGCCAGTTTCCTGCCTCTTCTGTTTGATTTCCTATGTCAGAAGACGGAGAGCTTGTCTTCTTAAGAAGGTGTCCTTGAAGATCTGCCATCTCCATCCATTCCTATGTTCCTAAGGACAGTTTCCCAGGGCATCCCACCCAAATACTAACTAAACAGATGGAAGTTCATTCTCCTGAATTTCTGAGTCCTGACTCCGCTCTTTGTAAGGCCCATATTCCTCAAGATCATGAACTCAATCAGGGAACAGTTGCTACAGCCCAGACTGCTGCCAGTCTTAGCCACTTTAATGCTCTCCTCTGCACTGGTGAGCGTCAAGTCCAGTAACAGTCCACTTCTGGTTGGTCTGCCCAACATCTGGACCAGAAAGTGATTCTCAATGGATTCCAGGAATTTCTGGATTGTTTGCAGCCATCTGCATTGCTTTACCAGCAGACACCTGGCTAATTTAAGTCCTCCATAAGGTTGCTAGTCTGCAAGTACCATGCCTTTTCAGCTACAGGAAGTCCTTGTAAACAAGCATGCCTTGATCAGGCACTCTGTAGAAGACCTCAAGGCACCAGATGTCCTTTTATTGGTTTGGTCCCTAAATTTAACCCAGATGCTCTCAAAGTAATTAAGGTTATTTCTCAAGAGGCAGATGTTCACAATCTCTCAATTCCTTAACACAGAGGGCAACTCCCCTGTCTCTTCTTCTGCCTGGAAGTAGGAAGGCTCTACAGAGGAATCTAGACAGGCTGGATTGCTGGGCTGAGGCCAATGGGATGAGATTCAACAAGACCAAATGCTGGGTCCTGCACTTTGGCCACAGTAACTCCAGACAACGCTACAGGCTTGGGGCGGAGTGGCTGGAAGACTGTGTAGAGGAAATGGACCTGGGGACACTGGTCAATGTACAGCTGAACATGAGCCAGCAGTATGCCCAGGTGGCTGAGAAGGCCAATGCCATCCTGGCTTGTATCAGAAATAGTGCTGCTAGCAGGAGCAAGGAAGAGATCATCCCTCTGTACTCACGGCTGGTGAGGCCACACCTCAAATACTGTGTTCAGTTTTAGGCTCCTCACTGCAAGAAAGACAATGAGGCCCCGGAGCGTGTTCAGAGAAGGGTAACGAAGCCAGAGAGACATCTGGAGTAGTAGAGGGTGTTGGGATTGTTCAGCCTGAAGGAGAGGAGGCTGAGGGGTGACCTTATCACTCCCCGCAACTACCTGAAAGGAGGTTGTGGTGAGGTGGGAGTTGGCCTCTTCTCCGAGCTGTTTTAACTTGCAACAGGACTAGAGGGAAAGGCCTCAAGATGCACCAGCAGAAATTCAGGTTGGACATTAGGAAATACTTCTCCAAGAAAATGGTCAGGTGCTGGAATGGGATGCTCACGGAGGTGGTAGAGTCACCATCCCTGAAGGTGTTCATGAAACATTTAGATGTTGTACTGTGGGACATGGTTTAGTGGGTAATATGGGCGATAAGTGGATGGTTGGACTGGATGGTTTCAGAGGACTTTTCCAACCATGGTAATTCTACGATTCCTTCTATCTCTTCTGAAAAACTCGTAGCTCTCAATCATCATACTCGAGTTGTGCGACTCATCCCACCAGTGGTGTGATAACAATTAGGTCATAGTTTTCTAATTATGCCATGTCTTTCAGCTCCCCCTAGTTATCTTCCACAATCAATCTGAGGTTCTTCCTTGCTGCTTCCTCAAATGAGAGCGTTATTTGTCCCTCCTCTGTCACCTAGAAATCCTTCCCCTTCTCCATCAAATCTAGTTTAAATCTCTGCTAATCAGTCCAGCCAGCTTGCTTCCTGGAATACTCTTGTCCCACCTGGTCAGTTATGTCACGTCTACCAACATACCCAGTTTCTGTATACACAAGCACACATCTCTGAAAAAAGATTATGTCAACAAAAAGAAAAGAAAAAAAAAAAAGCTAAGAGCAAAACCACTAGTTCACAGCCCTGGAATTCTACAAACTACTCAATAGAAGTTCACAGAGTCTAGAAATAGCCAAAGGAGTACTGTAACATACCAAATAATGGGATAAGATTGTAATTTCCCACTGACCTTGCTTAAGGCTTACACCAATAGGTTCAATGACCTCCTAGAATCACCCTACTTTCCTTCCTAGATATTTAATTAACCACATCAGTGCTACAAAATAAATACACAAAACTATTCAACCTTGTATATCAACATAGATGGTTAATAAGCTGGTAAACAATAGTGTCAGTGAAGGCAGTGTTTGCTAACTAATAATTAACTGTACAAATTGGCTCCTATAATTAAAATCCAAATTAAAACATGGATTGCAATAACATATGAGAAAGCAAACAGAAATGGTTCATACAGCATGACAGGTAGGATGTTACCTGAAACCTTAGGCACTATCACTGTCAATCCTGAAAAGCTCTCTCCCTTGAAATGAAAACAAAACGTTTTATAACAGAAGACCTTTCACCAATATCTACACAGAACTGTAGTCAGAAGTTTTCCTGCCCTCCAGAAACCAAGTCAAAAGAAGTTGCACAAACTTTTGCAAGATTCAGCTTGTGGCAATGTCTGAATTTTAGCAACTTGGGACCTTTTCCTTGCTCTGGGAAGACATCTTCCATCTTAAAAAGAGGACAAAATTTACTAAAGAGAATAAACAGGTCAGTGCCTAGGGCTGCCAAACCAACAACTCATTCTACCTCATACATACAAAAACATCAGATGAATTTGAGTAATTTTTTTCAAATACCTTATTCAATAATACGAAAATAACGTTGCAGAACTTCACATAAGTTAAATCTTTTAACGCTCTTGGAATGTTTTTCTTTAAACCTAGCTTTTCCCAACATTCCTATCAAAACAACTAATCACAGTCTTATCTTTGCAATTCCACTTTAGTCAGTTACCATAAATCTATGGTTCTGTCAAGTAGGTAATTGTTACAACACAGCAAAACTGATGTGTGCACCAGTGCCACGAAAGGGCAGGAAACTAACTCCAAGAGCAAAGGCCGGTTTCATGAATGAATTGATTTCTCAAGGCCCATTAAAGTTCAGCCACTGCAGCACCTTTGGCCAGCTGCAACACAGTATTCCTATATTAAACATCTCCGCTACTTTTCTCCAAGCATCGAGACACAATGCCAAGTCAGTGCTAAGTCGTGTGGCATCCTCATAGCACATTTAAAAGCAAAAACAACAACAACGAACTTACATTCAGGTAACTTTTTGTTTTTACATTTTACAATTACCTGGATGACTCATTTTTTTTTCCACTAAGCTTTCCAACAATTCCAACGCTGACAACTGCTGTTTCCTGGAACTGAAGGGAGAATAATTCAGAGAAACCTTTATACAGAAAAGTACCTTAATAATCACCAGAAAGCAGTGATCAAGTCTTTCATACCCCCTTGATCAAGGCAGGAAACAATCACAGAACATAGGTGCATCAATTCTTTCTACCATAAACTAAAAATGCAATTATTTTTCATAGATTCAAAGGGCATGATACAACTTAATATTTTCAGTATTATTTAAAGATCTTGATTCTTTGTCTGATTCCCCTGAGCAGGTATTGAAAAAATATACATATTCAGAGAAGGTATACACATATACCACTCTTTCAGTGAGCAGCTTTAAGGGTAAGTAGTAGCAACGAATGATTAAGTACAAATACTGACTAAAATATTGCTCTAACCCAGACTGTATATCTCTCATTTTCACTGGTGACAGGCCATTCACATGTGCTCCTAAAAGCTCGATGTTGTTCACATAAAGTACTTAATTCAAAAAATAAATCATTTTGAACAGGAACTGAAACCAATCGTTTAGCAACCTAGAAAAAGAAGGTGCATCTCACGCTGCTTTATTTTGTTGCTTCGTGAGCCGATTTTTTAGACTGAAATTTTGAATTTTCTACTTCAGAAAACTAGGTCTTAAAAGGCAAGGCGATTAAGCTTAACATTCACAAAAGGTTAAGTAGTGCCTCCTGACAATGACAAGTTAAAAAAAAGAAAAAGGATGAGGAAATTCAACTTCCAGAACACATAAACCCTTGTTCTGTAATCTATTCTAAAAGCTCATTCAAGAAACTTGCAACAAAAATATGCATCTATTTCACTTGGCTGTACAAGAACTCAGCCAATCACTGTCAGGCACCCCATCGTGCCATAAACTCAGCACAGCAGCGGAACCTTCCACAAGGATGGGAGTGCCAACACAACACCATGGAGCACTGCCACAAAGTAATGGCTACGAAGGCACTTGCTGGACTGCTGGAAGCAGTGGGAGGTTAAGGTGAACTCCCCAGTATCTCTTTCATTTAGTCCTTAGCAATATTACAAACAATCCTGCCCCTGATTGGTATTCTTTTGTCTCTTTTTGTTTTCCCCACGGAACAACTATCAGTTCTTCTGCACAGGCATGAAAGTCTTGAAGTTTGGATGTATGCTAAATCTGTTCAAAAAACTTCACATAATAAAGTGAGACAAAATTTTAAATTGAATTTTAAAGCTGAGAACATGAAGAAGAAACTTACTATGAAATAGACCAATTATATTTATGGTGGTTATAAATTACTATTATATTAGTAAGACAATCCATAATTCATTCATACTGAAGTATAGCTATATAAGTACGTTAGATAACTAAGCTATATTTAAAGCCAAGTAAATGTTATACTGATCCAGAGGTAAAAATCTGATCTCCCCCACAGCACATATAAAGTTACAGTACATGTTTATACATTCTCTATATTCTACATTTCAAGTCCTCTAAAAACACAAATTAATCCTCTCATTTCTATTTTTCCTTAATTCTCTCAGTTAACACATAAGTAACTTTTCTTGGGTGTATTAGTTCTCCTTCTCCCCTTAGTGCATAGTATCATGAGCTGTGTTCCCACAGCTACTATAAAAGCCATCTATAGACAGCAAATTCCAACAGCAGTGGAGCTGGAAATAATCTCCTAGCTACCGGTCATATGGAATAAATTTTGTACTAACAAATGTTTCTGTATCACATTAAGTCTTTCCGTCAATTCAGTTCAAATGTTTATAATATGGATTCCTTCACTGATTTGTATTAACGCAGTACCTATTCTAGGAAACCAAAATTTACAACCAAAATTTACATACAAAATCATTCAGGTTTCCAAACTGCAGATGAACTCAGGCATCAAGGAAAGAGTTTGCATGCATACTCACCATTAAGCACATAAATACAATTCAAAGACTATGCTCTTAATAAATTCACTGAAAAAATCTCTTATTGAGCTTATATCTTCCTTACTGAATACTAGCCCTGAAAAAAGGCAAATGAATTCACTGTTAATCATTGCAAAGTGATGAACACATAAGAAACAGTCCTGACACATATAGACGTCCATCTAACAAGAGTTACACAGGTAAGGACTAAGCTTCAAAGGAAACAAACTTCTGAGCAAGGAGGCCTAGGCTTATAACCTATAAATGATTCCTAAAAAAGGCTGATGGGGTACATGTTAATTTAGGTAAAACTTGAAATGGCACCATGAACTTTCCATCACAAAAATACACAGGATATTGCCCATCCGCCCCCTTACCAGACTGGCTGAGTAGAAGCCAACTGATACTGTTTGACTGACAACAGTTCATTAAGAGAACATGACTAGATGATGTAATTCTGTCCTGAGTCTAGGAAGAAGACTCCTGGGGTCTGGTAACAGCTGCCTGTGTTTTTCAGAAGGATAGCATTTCAGCAATTTGATGTGAATAGAACAACTCAGCTGGAAGGGATCTTCAAAGATCATCTAAGTCCAACCGCCTGACCATTTCAGGGCTAACCAAAACTTAAGTAGATTAATAAGGGTACTACTCAAGTATTTCTTTAACACTGATACACCATGGGGCATCAACCACTACACCAGGAGGCCCATTCCAGTATTCAGTCATCCTCACAGGAAAGGAATTTTTCCTAACGTCCAGTCTGAATCTCCTGTGGTGCTCTTCTGTGGTGTCCCCATGTTTCCTGTCATCAGTGACTACGAAGAAGGGACTGGCATCTCTCTTTCCACTGGTGCCCAGTATTTTAAATACTATTTTAGCACTTATTAAAAAGAAGTTTACTGTTATGACATTAAAATGTGAGCAATGCAAAATGACAGTTCATGTTACTGCATACTGCATCAGTTTGGTTTCTTTTAAAAAGCTTTTCCAGATGAAGAACGTACTGACAAATAACATCTAACAGTAGGTGTCTTTTGTCTTAGCCAAGTTGTCAACAACAAAAACATCCAGCATCTCTGTTGAACAACTATCACTTGTCTTTCTTATGATGAGAAATTCTAGTCCATGACATCCTATTCTTCTTCCTAATTTCCTTGTTTTCTTCTTTTTGAAAACAAGTTCAGCTACTATGCTTAATTTCATGTACACAGGCTTTTTGCGTTTGCACCTTCAGAATTATTATTATGGGCAATAGGCAATACAGAAGAGTTCTGTCAAAACTGAGATTTCTGGGGACACACCATGAAATCACACTTACCACAAGTTCTAACTATTTGAGAAACTTCTGGTTTCTGAAGTAACCCAAGAAACAAACAAGTGCCAGTACACTTCTATGTCAGCCATCTCTATGCCATTAACAAAAAACATTAACCAGGTACGATGAGCTGGAATCCCTGTTGCATCAAGACTACTCTCCCCTCAGAGCTTGCATAACTTACAGTACACCCCACCTCAACAGCCAAAAATGTCAGCCATGTAGTACGGTGAATACACTCCTCAGACACAGAACTCTGGTCTTCTCGATGTTTATCTTTTCTTCCCTTGCTTCACACTCATGCAATAAAAACTGTGATTAAGAGGATTGATGAAAATGTCACCACTTATCACCTGAAGCTCAATCCATAACAGGGAACTTGAGCCTCATTTAACCAATTACGTAAAGGTGCAAAAATGTTCATATTACAAATTCAGGACTTGCTGCAAGGTGCTGGAACTCTGCAAGGCCCAAAATACCAAGGTTCAAAGCTCTGAAATTTTCACGTGGTTAAAAATACAGGCTTTACTTTAAGATAATTTAATTTTCTCCAAAATTTTCTACATTAACCACTAAGAGCACATTAGATCTCCGTTAAGCATCCTTCTACTAACTTCAATATATTAAGAAAAAGTCACTATTTTTTGACAACCTCCTTCCATCTTGTCTATAATCTTCCAATTAACGCTGGTAGATTCCTTTCATCAGAATTGTAAATGTTTTTGCATTTAAAGCATTTTTGCATTTTTCCTGTACCGCCTGTTACTTCTGCAACAGCTCCCACATCCCTACAATTACCACTTCCATCTTTACAATACCCTTTTGCACGCTTTCTGCAACCAACCAACCAGAACAACACCTGAAAATACCAAGCCTGTAGGTACAACAGTAAGGATGACCATGCTCTTTACTGGTAGCCATCACATAAACTTTAAGATCAGGTCAGTTTGTTAGAGGACCCTATTCAGCACAGTAACAAATTTTACCTTACAGAGGAAAGCAGATGTTCAAGCCTAACTCTTGATACTGCTAGCATTAACTTCATGTTTTAGATGTTAATTCTCGTTTCTAAACCACTTGCAGAAAAAGTTACCTGTAAGTAGAGAGAAGAAAGTTTTGCCGTTTCACACGTTGGTGGGCTTTTTTTCTTTTTTTTTCTAGACGAATTGTTTGCTACGCAGTCACAGATTTGAATAAAATCAGCATACAGTTAGTAGCTAAATTGCTAAAACAAATGAGATAAAATCTTGAGATTTAGCAGAACTGAAGCAATGAAAAACCTACAAGAAAAAACTCAGCCATCTTGTTCTCACTGATGTGTAATTAACTAACACCGACCTGAACAAGCAGGCTACACACTGGTCACCTGGAACTGAGCAAGAGGGACGAAAACAGGGGACTGCTGAACGGGTATTCTGAATCTCACAGCTGAGAATGCATGTAAATCAGCAGACTGAAGATAGTTTTCATCTCAAAAACAAATAATTGTGTTAACTAGCTAAGTAAGATTCTGAAAAACATCAAGAAAGAATGAGATATGAAAAGTTAATTTACCATGGATAGATTGATCCTAAATATAGTATGGTAATGTAAATCCTCCTCCCATCCATAAATAAGAATCCAGCTCAGAAGTACTTGTCTTATTTACAAAAAAACAAACACAGAAATGGAAAAAAAAACATACTCCAGTTCTGTCTGCAGATTACCCTCTACAACATAACCCTGCATCCACCTGTGGGGAGCTGCTGTGCGTTGTTATGCATTTGAGTTCCATAAATTAAGCAGTAACATGAAAATGAGAATGATGATATACTCCGCAAGTCAGAGTATTTGCTATTTTGACACAGATATAACTACATGATGATACAATAGGAAGTTTATTGTCTATAACAGTAGAACAGTAAGAAGTGCTAGCAAAAAAAAAAAAAAAGACAAGCCTCAGATTTTACCTTATGCCTGGGGATGAAATTCCTTAGCATTTAACTGTCTGAAAACTAAAAAACTGCTGAGCAGCAGTCATTTTTCTTGTCTTCTGATTATGCTCTGAAAAAGAGCAATTAAAGCTTCTGCTCTCTTTTGATATTCTCAACGTTAACGAACATGCTCCAAGAATCTATCAGTTTGACTTCTGCAAATGCAGTTGTAGAGTTTTGCAATTAACAGAAGTAATTTTGTTTTTCCAATAGCTTAGTAAAATCAATTCTAAAAAACATGTAATTAAACATAAAAATATTATCTTTATTTAGTGCTGAATAGTCTGGAACATTCAGCCATAGAAATGGGTGATCCCTAGCACAGAGAATACTTAATTCATACAGCCTCTGAAAGCGATGGAAATACAGATCTTGCATTTGTCAGTACTTCAATATGTAAAGAAAAAAAATCCATCAACAGATGTGAATAAATCCCACTTCAGTTTAAGCTATCTGCCACAAAGTTACGTGTTACTTTGGATGGCATTTTGTGGTTGCTCTTGGTTTTCATTTTTCAGAATTCTAGTCATTTTTTCCCCATGACTGTTAGATCTGAGTAGAAGAGAACTAACTTGAAGGAATGTAGTCCTTTCATACCAGATGTTTAGAGGTTAAAGAACTAGCACGAGGCTTCTTGAAGGTTTGTTGTATGCTCCAATCAGGAAAGCACAAGAATTAGGTTATTTTATTTTGCCAACTTCATTTAGTACTATGATGAGTTGCCCGCAGAATCTTATTTCATGGGCCAGTATAGTTAAAATTTACCATACAACAGAGTTAAAAATTACAACCAAGTTCAGACAGTGTGACAACTGAGAGATATGTTTCCCTGTTGTATTTGAAGACAAATACTGAGTGTTATTGCAGAAACTAGTGGCAGATGCAGAAAGCTTTTTCAACAGGTAGCAGCCCTGTTCTTTGCCTGAGAGAAAGGAAGTGTCGTCATGTCATATCCTTTTTAATTTACTGTCAGTAGATTTCTTGTGATTATCAAATACTATGATTTCAACTCTGCTGGGTTTTGCAAGCATTTTGTTAATACGTTTAGGTTGTGAATATGCATATACATGAAGAGGCTTACAAATAAATAAACAACTCAATTTTTTCATAGAAAGTGCACCAATTAGCAGGTTTCTACATAGATGGAATTAATTCAGATAAACCTTACATGGATGTTCTTAACCAAGTTGAATGTTGATTTTCAGTTAGGTGAATGAATTTACCTCTATTCCAGTCTCTATCACTCACCCATGTGACAAACCCATTTTTCCGCCTTTCTTCTGCAGTCCATCTACCTGAACTTTTTTTCCCAGGACTAGGGATCCAGGTAAGGGGCCACAGACCTAACTAAGCAAGACGTGCCAGGAACAAAATTAAAAGCAAAGCTCTCCCAACAGATTTTAGATATCAATCCCCTCTTTTTAAAAAGGTAACTTTACAAGTAGCTAAAGTAATCAGAGCCACTATTTTATTTTAGTCTTTATGTTTTTATTTTTTTATTTTAGTCTTCATTTTTAGTCTTTTATTTTTACTTGATAATAAATATAATCAAGTTTATTAATTAAGAAAATCAAATATTTTTAATACTTTCCATATTCTCTTTTTGCATTTTTTTCATAAAGTAACTACATGATTCTTTGAGGGTGACAGAGCAGTGGAACAGGCTGCCCAGAGAGGCTTTGGACCCTCCTTCTCTAGAGATATTTAGAACCTACCTGGACACTTACCTGCGCAACCTGCTGTAGGCAACATGCGTTAACAGGGAATGTGGACCACAGAACATCTCCAGAGGTTCTTTCCAACCTCCATCATTCTGACAGCTGGGGAGAGACCTTTTTATTTATTTATTTATTTTTTAAGGGCATGTAGTAACAGGACAGGAAATGGTTTAAACTGGAAGACGGAAGATGTAGAATAAGTAACAGGAAGAAATCTTCTACTGTGAGGGTAGCGAGACCCTTTAACAGGTTGCCCAATGAGTTTGTGGATGTCCCCTCACTGGAAGCATTCAAGGCCACGCTGGATGGGGCTGTGATCAACCTGGTCTAGAGGGAGGTGTCCCTGCCTGTAGTAGGGGGTTGGAAGTAGATGATCTTAAACGTCCCTTTCCAATCCAAATAATTCTATGATTCTTATAGTTTGTTATGATTCAATACTGTAACTTCAGCTACAACATTACTAAATTGCTCTATATGTATTTTTAGAACTCAAGAATCTTTCTCTTTTTGGTCTTCTAACATCATTTAGAAAGATCTTCAAAACATGTGCTGGATTTATTGCATTAAAAATCTTTACATCAAATGACAATGGTGGGTTTAAAAAAAATCATGCAAGGCATAACATGTATGTGTATCTGCTGTTGTATTTCACTACATTAAAATATATACACACACATGTCCTACCTCTTACTGTCAATTGACAGCAATAGAATTCACCTTAGAAATCGTAGTTTGCGGAAATCAGTATTTCTCGTCTAATAAACAATGGAACACAGTCAAGACTGAAAAAAAAAAAGCATCCAACAATAATTAGGCAATAGGCAAAACCCTAAAGTTTATGTATCAGAGTACTACATCTAACTTCTGTATTACTAAATCAAGTTACAAAGAATATGATACATTTGTGTACTGAGCAAAGAGATGAGGAACACAAAGTTCACTTCATCATTGCCTCCACTTGTATTAAATCCCTCAGCCTCAGATTGGTATAGCTGACCTTTAACCACAGCAGCAGGAAATTTGCATCTGTGCCAAGAGAAAAGATAATCAGAGGATTCCTTCCTGCTCCCATCAAATTCCCTTTTTAATCTCAAGTTCACCCAGCCTATCACTCCACCTCTCAGAAATCATTACATCTCTTTGATAGAGCAACTCAGGAGAACAGCCTGTCAGCTTTCCCAAACAAGAAATTTGCAGTTACAGAATATCTGTCTTTCAGCTTGTGTAAACAGGAAATTTCAGTCTTCCATTTTACCTATCTTTTGTTCACTATCACATATTTGATCATAAATCACATCATAAATACTTGATCACAGCATAAACTGTTCTCATCTCCAAGAGAAGTAAAACACAAGCTACAATACAATTCTCTCTAAAAGCAGGCATATCTTACAAGGCATGATAAGTACAACCAAGCACCCTAAAGCTTTTCATGATAATTTTGATAATATAACTAGTGTTTTTTTCTGATTCATTACAGAGCAGGTTTTAAAAAATTCTATAGGACAAGTAACATTGAAAAGTGTTTCCACATAATCAAGTACCACCTTGAAAGGTACCATTTCATCGTAAAATGTGAAATGAAAAGGCATTTCAAACCAAAACCTAAATGCATGATATCTCAAAATGCTTAATTTTCATTTTTTGAAATATCTGTACCAAAATTAACGCATTACATTAAGGAATTACTACTAAAAACAACAGTTTTCTAACCAGAATTTACTTTGGGGAATGTATTTTAAAGAATATTCACAAAAGATAGAGACAGAACCTTAACCCAAATATGGCTGTTTTTTTTTTCTAATTATTTCTACAGTACAACTTTGATCTTATTATTACTTATTATTCAGACACATTTGATACAGTATGTGCAGGATTAAGGTAGAGTAGCCAGAATAACCTCCATTTGGAAAATGTATAATGTAATCTTTGATACTCATGAAAATACTTCAGCTACTGATGCTTCACATTCAATATCCATTTCACACAGGGAAAGAGTTCAGTGTAATAGCCCAGGTGGGGTTTGTTGGGGTTTTGGCTGGTCGGGTTTTTTTTGTTTTGGTTTGGTTTGGTTTTTTTGTGCTTTGCTTGTTTGGTTCTTTTTTTTTTTTCTTTTTTTTTCTTTTTTCTATTTTTAATCCATGTAATTAGGACTACTTTGATTCCTCTGTACATTTGAAGGCACAATTTACATTCACAATCAAGAGATTCAGTTTTGAGGAATTATTGCGCAAACAGTGCAAAGATGTAAGCCAAGGCATCTCAAATACCTTGCCACTGCCTGAGCTCTTCAAACACCAGCCCCATTCACAAACCACCAGCTAATATTCCTGGCAGGTGTAGTTAAGAGGGCTGCTCTGAAAGTAATGCTTCTTGTTTTGTACTGCTGGCCCACAACAGCAGAGGATAACGATGGTGGGATGGCAGTAGAGGTTAAACCTTCCCACCGATATCCTATTAGATCTTGTTGCCATGTGACAGACAGCAGCAGAGGGGCAGCCTGACAGAATGGTGCCTGATATGGAAGTGCAGATGAAGCAAAGGCTTGGCACTTTCCATACAGAAAAAAAATGGCACCCACTGACATTCACTATGCTAGCTGAACGTTTATGGAGACAGAACAGTGGATGTCATCACAGCAAGGCAGTGGGTGGTACTTTTCAGCAGCAGCAACAGTGACAGCTGGTGCAGATACTTACGATCAAGGCATGCAGGCTTTTGTTCACTGCTGGCCAAAATGCCAAATGGTGACCATATTGAAAAGTAGCCTTTTGTAGCGGAGAATTCTCTCTATCAAACAGCGTTATTGTGCCCATTGTTGTACTTCCCACAGAAATAAATAGGAGGCATTACTTTTGGAGAAACCTACATAACATCCCAAGTCTCTTAGCACTTTTGTTAAAAAAAAAAAAAAAAAAAAAAAGCTAGAACCTCTAGGCCAAAGAGCAGTTAATACCATCAGCAGACAGACAACATAAGAAAACAAAGAAGAACGTGTCTTGACAAGTTTCGATTTGCTGATTAAAATAGAAACCACAGAACATCTCTCAATATTTAATGAAGTACTTCTAATTTCCATATCAAATTCCCTGCTGGGGAAACCTTTGCACGAAAATGAACCTACAACCTCTAGCTTGGTCTACTGTATTTATTCAGAAAACTATCTCATAACCTACTATTCAAATATCCTTGATGTTTCTAGAAATAGATGGAAAAAAATGCACTAAGACAACAAAGATATCAAATTCAAGACTGCTACATGAAGCACAAGAAAATGCAGCATAACATTTGTCTAAAAAAGAAAAAAAACACCTCACAAGGTGCAATTCATCTCACCTCACTTCAGCTATCTAGAAAATAGAAGCTGAAACTAATAATTTAGACTAAAGGACAGGCACTTACAGAGATAAACCATCTTCGGGAAATCATTATCTTGGCTTAAGAGTAGGTTGGGGTAGATAAGGTTTTATATTGAAAAAAGACT
This sequence comes from Bambusicola thoracicus, assembly GCA_002909625.1. Taxonomy (NCBI): domain Eukaryota; kingdom Metazoa; phylum Chordata; class Aves; order Galliformes; family Phasianidae; genus Bambusicola; species Bambusicola thoracicus. The sequence goes on along the minus strand of PPHD01009707.1, from coordinate 1,807 downwards.
AACACAATCAATCTCAGAATGCCTGACTTTTTCTACTTAGAAAGAGGAAAGACCAAACCAAATGAATAAAGCAAGACCAGTGGTTACTAACACAGAGGAAGGATTCTTATCATTTATTTTAATCTCAGTTGAGAAGTGAGGGCTTAAACTAGAAATAGCACAAAAACCAGTGGTTTGTTTTACTTCTTAAAATAGACTTGCACCTCAGTGCTACAACATAAAATTCACTACATTATCTATCACTGGCAGCAGTATTAAAAATAATTTCTGTGCATGTGGAGAGCTGAATATACAATTACACAGGTCTTGCTGGTCTGGATTCAAAAAATTATTTTACGAGTTTCTGTGCGTAAATGAAAACGTTATGAGTAAAATCAATTCAGCAGTAATATTTAAAACTGACAGAATCGCAGAAAGTGATAACGTGTACTAACTACAAAGGGCTAATTAGACAAAGAAAACTGTGTTGATTCATGGGCTCACTGATGATTTTGAAAATACATTACGAATGCTGTGTTATATTATGCTTTCCTGTCTCTGTTTTGAATTGATATAATCTAATTACTCATTGGTGCAACACTAGCATCATCGTTTCAGCTAAACAAAGTTATATGGAGCATGATCAGCTGGAACAGTAATATTTTTCTTATGAAATTATTTACAGAAACTAGTCTAGAAAATAGAAAATGTTTTTGTTTGGACAGAATTTCAGCTGACAGTGTATACATCTGATTTTACAACACATCTTCAATTGCAAGATTTACCTTTCTCTGATAAAAAAGCTTTTTTTTTTTTTGTCATAACTATATTTTACAGGAGCAATGCTAATATCAAGCAGAAACAGACAGACCTGTTAACATACACTCAGAAACTGAAACACAGCCTCCATGAGGTTGCCACAAAAGAGGTCGACTGTTAGCTGTACTACGTATTCAATAGTGAGATCCAGGCATGTAGATCCTGCTACTCCTCCAAGAACAGGATGTAGAGGAAACACATGGCCTTCCTAAAAAACTAAGCAGCAGAGTACAGAGTAACCAGCCAGTCACAGCTGATACAGATAGCTTTAGCTTCTTTTTTTTTTTTCCCCTCTCTCAACCTCAGAAACAAACCTAGAGAAAATTTGGAAGAAAAGCTGCAAGCCAAAAATCTCAATTTTTTTTATATTTTTTTTTTAGTCACAGTATTCAGAGAAGAAAATAAAATAATTATATATGAAGACTTGCAAAAAGACATCAGGATACTGAATGACTAGATGGTAAAACAGAGGGTGATGTTCCATCTAGAGAACGTGCACAGTCATTTAGGGGAAAAAATAAAGAGTACCTAGTATTAGTAGGGTGTGCTTGCAGCCCACAAGGACAACTGTATCCTGGGCTGATCTCCAAGGCAGAGAATAGGGATTGCCAAAGCAGAGAATAGGGATCTGGGCTGCTTTGCAGGCATCACAGCTTACAAGTAACTTTGAGACGTCGTATATTCCATAAAGTGTATTTGCACCTGAAAAAAAGCTTTTCTTCTTAAAGTGTTTTGTATATAATAATATGGATGGCTGCACTTCCACCACTGGCTTCTGCTATATGATTTGGTGCCCACACCAGAACTCCTTATATATGACAACTACACATGGTTGTTAAAACTGCCTTCCTATCAATATTTCAGTAGTCCGATATCTCATCTACCTTATCTATCAGTCTTCTCTTGTATGTTCGTATGTATGTAATTCTTTGCAACTAATTTTACTTAGTTGCTTAGATTTTTAAGTGTCCTGCCTGTAACTGTCATGCCCAATTGTTATTCCATAGCT
>PPHD01009706.1:0-15253 GCA_002909625.1 Bambusicola thoracicus | reverse complement strand
TTTTTTTTTTTTTTTTTTTTTTTTCCAGCATCTAGCCTCTGAAGTCAGATCTATTCTGTGTTCAAAGAAGACAGCAGCTATTTCTTTGTGCACACTAAAATTCTGCGCTAGAATGAAGGCAGAAAATATTTTTAGCACCCAGCATTTGGATATCAACAGAAATGCTGTTAACCACTGTATTAAAAATAGCTTGCAACAACAACATTTTCATATCCCAATATTTTGGCTATTCCTGCAAGGTAGAAGCCTTTCCTGCTTAGCATCCAGTGATACAAGACTTTTTGTTTTTAATTTTATTCCTGGCTTTTTGCAGACAATAGAGTGCTTTAGAAACTTTAATGACTTCTCAGAGATGATTATTGCCAAAAATCAACCCCCACTGGCTGCTGTGTTTATTTTCCTCCCCAGGCAGTGACTTTATTTAAAACATAATTAAATGAGTTTATCAGAAATGCTTCCCACTGTCTGGCGTAATTGTAGCAGGACTCAGTATCAGAACTTTGTCGACAAAAGGATCTAGTCTAGCAAAGCACTGTATGCACACCATTGATTTCAACCATATGCCTAAACAGTTGGCTGAAGGATGTTGAGTTTCTTACATATCTACAACGTTAACTACCTACTTGGTGCTTTGCTTACCAGCTACTGGCATTCAGGTTTCTGGGCCCAAGATTTGTTTCTGACTCAAATAGTCTCAGAATGCATGAGTACAGTTGATAACAACTTGGGATAAATGGAATTAACACTGTAATACCAGTGAAGATGCAGTTCAAGCCTGCCTTCTCCGAGGAGAAAATTTGTCTCTGGAAGGACCCAGTTGCAAATAACCAATTACGTCTTTGCCAGGCCTCCAGCTTCCTGCTGACTGCCATTAGTTCATCTGAAAATCACAGTACTTCACATGACAGGATGTGAAGATGAGCAATTCGCCAACAGCAGCACTACTGCACTGTGAGCTTCTAGTTGCCAGGCATGTTGGTTTTGCTCTCATTTTATGGACTGATGCCTCTTCCTTCTCTACCCAGTCAGCAAAATAACATTTCCTTTCCCCTCCTTCCTGAATTTTGCAATGTTTTTGCAAGTTAGCACATAGAAACCTTTTGCATGTGTTGAGTTGAAGCAGAGCTGTGCTGGACTAGCATTATGTTAGTGAAACCTGATTGATGAAGATCTTATATTCTCCAGGTAGTCATCTGCACTGATGCCGTTGCAAATTACTGACCAAAGCACATAAATAAACTGCAGTTTGCCATATTTCCAAGCCAATGTGGTGGAAGAAAACCACACTGCATGCCCTCTTATGACTGCACTAAAATGTGCACCTTTTTAATTTTTATACCAGATGTGTCAAAAAGTGGCTGTTTAAAACTGGTGGTTATTCTCCCTTCCACAAAGATAGATTACAGCATTTCTCTCCTCGTTGTGCTGTTTTATAAGAGTCACATTTGGCCAGCCCTACCTCTTTCTCAAATGTGAGCCAAAACAGTGTTCAAGGAGAAGTCTAAGAACAGGGCATGCATACAGTAATACTCTTTAATTCCCTTCCAGGCTCTACTGAGAAGACTTCATTCGGACGCTGGATTTTTTCTCCCATAGATCTTTCTCTGTGGTGTTTTCTGTATGATACCTATGCAGATCTGTTTGTAGTGTTATTCAGACGATATAACTCCTATATCTGTGGGACCACCTGTAACAACCCCAGGTGAGCTAATGTTGAACTGATTGCAGAAGAGGAAAAGTGTTTCCCATCCTTTTATTTAGCTGCTGGTTCAAAGTATAGAAGTTGTATGACTTGTCAGAGCGCTAGTTGCTTGCTACTTCTCACCCATCAACCTGTGACTGGTCTTTCTCATCACTAAGGAACTAGCACGACACTGCATTTAGTTTCTGATTTGGGGGGTTTGTTTTGTGGACCAGTATGTGGGGGTTGTTTGTATGGAATGCTCAAACTGAAATTATTTAAGTTGACTCAATTATAATAGATTTAATTGTGTTTTTGCTTAGCTTATTAGATGCAATTATTTCCGTCAGACTGCATTAGAGTGTAAGCTCAAGACTCTTTCTTCAAGAGTACCCTGGTTTTTAATATAACATTCTTCAAGAAGAAGTTGATCTGCTACCAGATTTTCTGTCTTCCTATAAATCTGATTCTAACCACATGATGATCCATGAAGTCAGTACTGCATAGTGGCTACAAAGAAGACTGGAAATTCAAGTGTGCTTCTTCTTTTTCCATTCCAAATCTTTTCTCTTTCTCAGTTAAAACCGTTAACTATACAGACAAGGACATGTTTTTACATGATTGCTTGGTACCCAGGGGCTCAAGCAAGGTCTTCAGATGATTTGCAGGAGAAAGATATATATTTGAACAGCTCTGACCTTGAGATTTCTAGCATACTTTACTCTCATGTTTCCAGTGTTTAAGGTCAAGCTCAGTGGGTCATGTTTGGCTTTGCTGTTATTACACCGATTTCAAAAAGTCATCTATCAATTTAACTCATTGAAGTGATGACTGTGTGGTGTTATGAGAGTTCTTCACATTTAATAGCTGTCATACTGATGAAATATATGGTATAAATGTTTTCTGTTTCTCTAAAGAGCTGTCCCTGAGAGCTGTGTTCAATGTTTAGTCCTATTTGTTTCAGATGAACAAGCATGGTTTCCTACAGTTATTGTTGTTGTCACCATTATAATTACAGAATCTGGCTGTACTTCCCCTGTTTTGTAGCCTTTTTTGCCTCCCATTTTCTCTACAAACATGCAAACTCATTTGTACATCAAAGATGAAAATGTTATCAGATTGCCTACCATTCTCTGGAATGCTACTTGCTTAAAGCTACCTGAGATTAGGTGGATAATCTGTGTCTGACCAGAAACATATGTCCAAAACAATGTTTTTATCTGTGTAAATATGTCTCTGATCAAGTCAAAGCCTACTCAGATAGATGGCTTAATATACAGGCTTTGTTATCGTTCACTAATAAACTAAGAAGTCTGCAAAATACTAAAATAGAGGGAGAAGTTGGTTTATGATATTTGAAGGAGAGCACTGTTGAGAGTGAAACAACCTCTCCGCTGACACTCTTTACTTCTATGAAAGATGGCATTTTTTAGTTAGGTTATTCTAGGTAGCAGTCAGCTTATATAACAATGGAAAAGTGGTTTGCTTACGATAATAGTTGACTGATGAGGATTCAGTAGGCCCCCTTTTTATACAATGAATGCCTTGAATTATTTGAGAAAGTGCCTTAAATTGGGGATCAATTCTTCGCTCATTAATATATCGTCAATATGTTTACTGATTTTTTGCAAACCTCTTGCAGTTCCTGGATGAACGAGACCCTTAAAAATGTCAGTACTTTTTCTTGTTATTGTGAACATGAGAACAAGTGAAACAGAATCTTGGCTGTAGATTTTGTGCTGCTCTGGACATAGGTAGACCAGTACGTGAGCTGCATCCATGTTAGCAGATCTTTGTAATCTGAACACTACAAGTAACTATTCCTGCTTCAAAACAGCATGAACTTTCAAAGAACATCAAACCTATAAAGGGAATACAGTGCCAAACATCATAATGTTTGCTTTCATTCTTCCTGAATGATTTCATGCATCAGTGCCACGAAAATAATGCCAATCCTGCTTAAGATTTAAAGCTCTCGATGGAAGGATCTGAATGTAATAATACAGGTACATCTAACTTTATTGTCTCTGGGTGTTTTGGTTTACTGTTCTTATCCTAGTTGACTCTGTTGGCATACTGACTAAGAGCAAGCACTCACTATTGAAACAGAAGTGTATCATTCTTGCTGCACAGTGTCAAAAACAATGAAACATGAAGGCCAGTAAAGCATTTATAAACTTGCACTGTAAAGTCTGATGTACAGTCAGTGGTGGAGATACGAAGGAGGAAATAAATAGAAAGGTAAACAGAGCTAGTAATTACGCTGCAAAGACCTGCGAACCATTCTCAGGGAGAAAGTGAGGACATGCTGATCTCATCTAGGGATTGCAGTGTTAAGACTGAAGCCAGACTTGTTACTGAGTATTTAATTTTGACTTTTCATATATGACATTCTGGTAGCAGATTATTTATTTATGTTCCATGAAATCAAAGGATAGAACACAACTAATAGCTAAATTTGATGGATCAGTATCAGGTGAGCAAACTACAGAAAACAGGAGTGGCTTCAGAGCTGTTAATTTAACAGTAGGAATAGAAGATGTATCACCAAAGGAAAAATAATTAGATTTATTATTTTTTTTTCCTTGAGTCATGCATACTTTGCTTTTCTTGATCATAAACTTCTGCATAGATTGAGGTGGCATAACACATCTGGATTTCTCCTGAATTCTGCCCAGTGTCTTCATGAAAGTGAAGCTATTACACATGTGACTCTTGTAAAGTTTCCATTAGACTACAGTCATCTGGGAACCAAATGCCACTGCTATCACCTGAGATACGCTGGATTAAAGCATCAATTTAGGCATTTCATTTATAAAACAACTATGCCCAGCTGATTTCCCAGTCTTTTGAAAAATGATATATGCCTGTCATTGGCCAGGTACTCAATGGGGATACTTTCCAGTAGGATAGTTAAAAAGAGATTCACAATTCTTTCAGATGGGACATGTCCACGCCTGGGAAGGCTGCTTTCTTATTTCCCTTTTCCAGCTATTTCTAACAGTTTCCACCCATTTCTACCACAGTCTTCAGCTGTACCAAAAGTTGTCATTACAAATTCAGTAGAAATGTCTAAAAACTGTATCTTTAAAAACACCTCATCTCATCCTACATGATGAAGGTCAAGCATCTGGATCTGTATTTAGTGGCAGCACACTTTGCAGCACCTCTACAACCTGAAAATACTGACTTCTACAACTTTTCATTTATGTCCTCTCTTGGCTAAAGACAAGAGACTGTACTCAGAATTGACTTCAACAAGCACTTGTATGCTTCTTCTAGTGCCAAATGTATCTACTTGCCCACTGAGTCAACATGCTCTTATAACACACAGCTTCTCTCTTGCACTCTTCAGAGTTGCAATCCAGCCTTTGAAGTGTTAGCTCCACTGAATCCCACTTTCTGTGCACTACTGAGTAGTAGAAGTGCTCAGAAAGGAAGTTCTTGCTTTCCGACAAAGCAGAAGGTCATTTTCAGCAGGCAGCCCTGTTCAAATGAAACAAATAACATATATTTTTTGAAGTTGCATTTGCCAGTTTATCATGCAAGTACCTGTCTGCTGATGAATTCCTCACAGTTGATCCAGTATTGTTTGTCAGTCCCAGATGAAGGCAGCATGAGTACTTGAGTTGTGCATCCTCCCTCCTAAGTACGTATCTATGGGATTCTGCCAAACCTACTGTTTAATGGTCAAATTATACTGTGTGCATATCTGTCAGTAATTTTCTATTGTCCCACCACATTAGAAATGGATGTTAACTAGTTTTCTTTATGTCCAAATCTTTGAGATTAAAATAAATTTAAATCATAAATCATAGAATGACTTAGGTTAGAAGGGATCTTAAAGCCTGTATAGTTCCAACCCACTGCTGTGGGCAGGGCTGCCACCCACTCGATCAGGCTGCCCAGGGCCCCATCCAACCTGGCCTTGAGTACCTCAAGGGATGGTGTATTTGGCTGTAGCAAATGTTTTTTTAAGTACTTTGAGGTTTAGAAGAAAGTCCTTGCGAAACACCCTCACAGTGTAGGAGCTGCTCTATATTAGGACCAAAGAATGAAATGAAGATGTAAGAGCAAAGCAGCAAGTGAAGGCTACTATCTCTAGTCTTAGCAACATACAGATATTTGTAGGTAAGAAGCAGGGATGCAGACTGTCCCCTCTTTGAAAAATAGAATTACTTCTCACCTCACATTACTTCTCACTGCTTTTTTGTTTAGGTCACTGATCTGAAAACTGAATTAGTCTCAGTCTGGAGTCAAAAGATATTGCCTCTCCATTTCCCACAGGATCATAATGCTTCTCACCATATCAAGCGTATCTATTCATTTCCCAAAGAACTTTTTATGCAAAATGATTTATATTACCTCAAGGACAAGAAGGGGAAGGTTTTCATGAAAAATCATCCTAGACTTCCTGACATTTATATTTTCAATGAAGAGTGAATTTTAAAACTGAGAAGTCATACAACATGGTCTGTTCTTCTTAGGCTACAGTGAGAAATGCTACTGAAAACCAGCAGTTTATCTATCTCAGGGTCTCCATGGGCTGAACAGGGTTTACCTAGCAAAATTCTTATGTACAACACCAATCAGCATAGGTAGCAATGCTTCATATCTGTACCAGTTCTCGCTTTTGAGCACATACAAGCGGGTGCAGTTAATATTCCAAAGCACAATAACTTGTATGTGGAGCTTATTCTCTGGAGCTGCAAGCTTTGTAACAAAATACAGAGTGGAAATGTCCTGAATCGAGCAACCCAAAGAATGATCAGTGTCAGCTGGCAGAGTGCTACTACTCAAGTAACATCTATGTCATCAACTTGTTGTCATGTTATTAAATATCACTCTGGGGAATGGGTGGACGAATAAATCTCATTTGTCCTTCTCCTTGATCCCAGGACACTGTTACAATGACAACCTCATTAGACCAGAGAATCTCACAGAAGGTTTTCATAGAATGTGTTCACAGAATATGTAAATCTGAATGTAGCACTACATCTGTTTTCAGGCAGCAGCTATATTGTGTCACTTGAAACTTGGGCTTAAAATCACTGTTACGACATTCTTTTCCACCTCCTTGTGCTAGTTTTCTTTCTAGTCACTGTCCTATTTGTCTAGACATTGAAGTTATAAGGTGCAAATTCAGACAAACTCCAGACAAACTCCATGACAAAAGAGTAAGCATCTTCAGGCTTTTCCCTCTGTGTGTTTTGACTTATAACTGTAATTTGCTGTCTCTGCCTGTTTCAGATTCCAGTCATTCTTCCAGGAAAATTTAGATGCGGAATAAAGTGACACCAATGTGAATGCTGTGTGTGATTAGTGCAGAACGGGTGATGAAATCTTTCTTGTCCATGAGAGAAGTTCACTTACTGGTCTGTCTTAGTCCACTGAGTTCCGATGACGCTCTGCTTTGATACTGTGAGCATAGCTTGAGAGTGGAAGGACTTAATGCTGGCTTCTCAAAAACAGAGAAGAGAATGAGATATGAGTTAGGCCAGTGAAAATGTTAGAGTATTTTCATACTTTTCCTGAAAGCTTTGAAGTGCCTCTGTTGAGAAAAAAAAACCTAAATTTCTAGAACCCGTGTGTACCTCCCAGGGAGTAGCATGAACATGTGCTGAAGTATAAGAAATGCTAACACACTGCACTAAAAAATTAAAATAGTAATTAAAAAAAAAAAAAAAGCAGTTGCCTTCTAGATTATATTGAAGATTTTGTCAGCCTTTTCTCAAAGATCTTCTCATCCTGACTGAAAGAGTGAAATGCAATGGGAGATCCCACCTTTGGCTTTTGCAGGTGGGCTTTTCTAGGGTGCACAGGGAGAATGATGCTTTTGCTGAGTATATTCTGCAGAGTTATTTCTAGTGATTTCAATTGCCTCCACTTTTGCTTTTGCTTTGAATTGAGATTGTGTTTGGTTTGCTACAGCCAAGATCAGAAACTGATAGTGCTCTGAAGAAAATCAAAATCAATTGAGAGTTAGCTGAAGGAGACTTTTGAAGATATTCAGAGCAAGGAGGCTGCTGAGAGTAAACAATCTATACCCCAAATTCACCTGAACAGAACAGGAGAGAATGTTCCTTCGTACAGTGTTGGCAAACTTTCAGTCTGCAGCTCAAAACACTGCTTTCTGCAGAGGTTCAGGAAATCCATTATCAAAAAGTCCATCCCAAATTTACTCAGCTGCACTGAGGATCCAGTTTTGAAGTATAAGACAAAGTCATTAATTCCTGGTAAGTTATGTTTCTTTACCCATTTCAGTGAAATGACAGCGAAACACAAGGCAGTGGGATTCACGTGAAGATGTGTATTAACCTCAGAGATGCTTCCCATTTGCAACAGAAATCGAAAGCTTGATTCTTTGCTGTTTTCCTGATCTTTCCTTTCCCTTCAAATTCTCATTCATACTCTTTCATCACAGTATTATAGTGTGTTATCTTACATTCTGATAGTATATTTAGTAAATTAGTTTGTTTCTCCACAGATCGTTGCCGCTGTTTTTAATTATTGTGGGGTCCCCTGTGTTTCCCTTCCCGGAGGTGCGGATTCTGTGAAATCCCTCCACCCCACTCACGGAACTGGGCCGGACCGGCCCGTAAACCATCGACATCCATCCAGATTTACAGCGAACTCTTTAAGAACCAGGGCTCTGTTAGCTACCAGACTGTTAAGAGATACTCATTTTTCCTACAAGAATGTTTGATCCTTACTGGAACTCAGTAGGGCTCGTATATTATCTTCGGCAAACTGAGCAAGTTCAACTTTAAGGCTGCGACCACCTCACAGCAAAAACAAGGTTATTTTAGAATGAGAATCCTGAAGATTTACCTTATATCACTGTTTGTTATAGCCACTGAATAGCTTATCATGCATACATCCATTTTCTGTATCATTATCAGTTTCTGTATTTTCGTAAAGCTGGAAGTAAAACTGACATATTGCAGGATGTTTCCAGTAAGTGAAACACTATGTGAATATATGAGTGGCAAATATTTCACCTGTAGAAATTGCTGCTATTACTTTAATCTCTATTCAGCAAGACACACATGCTGCACTTTAGGCACGCAAGCAATCTTTTCTACTTCATCTGGATTATTCACTTACTTGGAACTTGATTTCAAGCTTGCTCAGAGACTATTCTGAATGGAAGCCTCAGAAAATAAAGCACTGTAACACAATCAGCTGAATATATCCCAGCTGAGTTAGAGGACAGGCACAGGACTTAGAAGTAGCCCATATTCTTCTTCAAACCCTATTTTTTCACTCTTTCTGCAGCTTCATTTCTTCCATCTTTAATTCTCTTTCCCTTCTGAGAAGCCATTATGGTATCTGAGTACTTCACAGTTTCATAAAGAGAAATCATAAAAAGACTCCTTTATCCTTTCATGAGGGTCCTCTGAAGCTCTTTGTTTCTGTGTCTGTGCATGTCCTTAGGAGAGTGGTGCACTGTGTGGACATCTCAGTCTCCTCTGGAAGAGAGTCCCAAGTAGCTGCTGTAGCCCCTGTGAACATTCTGCCTCCTGCAGCTGCTCTGCCTGTTCTCCATGCTGACCATGACATTGTCCTACTTGTTGCAGAAGCCTTCCACAGTTGGAAAGATGTCATCTCTCTGATAATGTGAAGATCAAAATTATCTTATTTTGACCTGGAGCCAGCGAAGAGAGCAAACACCAGAGCTGATCTGTTTTTAGCCATCTGTGTTAGCTGAGCAGATGGCTGGCTGCATAGTAAACCAGCTGTGACTGTTTTAAGGGGCAGCTGCTCTGCACTTACGCTTTACAGTTGATGCTGCTATGCAGACTTGGCAGTCAAAAACATTGGATCAATGCCACTTAGTCTTCTTCCAGAGGATGGGTGTGGCTTCTTCCTAGTCATCGGGGGATGATGGAAACAAGAAAAACAGTGCAACTTTTACCCTTTCAACAAAAGGGGAGAGCTCTCAAAGGTACACACTACAATAGTTAGGATTCACAACAATTTAGCTACCGAAAAGTACCAGCTTTGTTATGTGATTTTGGTAAATCATGTTTCGTGATGTTTAGGATTGCTGATAGATAAGCTGAGCAAAGCTGCAGTCCACTGCTTTGTTGGGGTAGAGCAGGCAGGGTGCATGGTGCTTGGATAAAACATGCCAAAATTAGTGGATGAGATTCCTCTGGGAAACTGTCCGTGTGAACACAGGAACTGACTATAGCTAGCAGCTCTTTTCTTAGAGTGCAAGAGCTCTCCATCCTCAAGTACATTAAATCAAGCAAAGGAGGCAGGAGGCCAGTATGGCTGGATGAGGACCTCCTTGGAAAGAGATCTGAAAAATAACAAGAATGAATTCTACTGGTACATAGGTCAAAAGAGAAAGGCAAAGGAGAATGTACCCCTTCTGATAAATGAGAAGGGAGAACTGGCAGCAACTGACATGGAGAAGGCTGGGGTACTCAACAGTCTCTTTCCCTTAGTCTTCACTGGCTGTCAGCCTTCCCATTTATCTCATGTTCCTGAATCTCTAGGCAGGGGTTGGGGAAGCCAAATCCCTCCCACTGTGAGCAAAGAGCAAGTCTGAGACCACCTGATGAGACTGAACATACACAAGTCCGTGGAGCCTGCTGACATGTGTCCCAGGGTCCTGAAGGAACTTCTTGGTGTAGTTGACAAACCACTGTCCATCATACTCGAAAAGTCATGGCTGCCAGGTGAAGTCCTTGGTGACTGGAAAAAGGGAATCACAGAACTGCAGGGATTGGGAGGAACCTCTAGAGATCATTAAGTGCAGCTCCTAGACATCTCTCCCACTTTTAAGAAGAGTAGAAATAAAGATCCAGTAAACTACAGGCTAGTCAGCCTCATGTACGTGCCTGGAAAGATCATAGAAATATTAAGGTTGGAAAAGACTGCTAAGATCATAAAATCATAGAATCATAGGGGTTGGGAGGGAAATTATTGAGACCAATGGTAGCACAGCTTTTATGGTGTGTCAGACACTCCTCCCAGCTTTGTATCACCAGCAAACATGCTGAGAGTGGACGCTATCCCTTTAACCAGATTGTTTATGAGGATATTGAACAAGAACAGACCCAATACCAGCCCCTGTGGAGCTCCACTAGCTACAGGCCCCCAGCCAGATTCTGTGCTGCTGATCATAACCCTACGAGTTCTACCAGTCAGCCAGTTCTCAATCTACTTCACTCCCCACTCATTTGTCCCACTCTTTCTAAGTTTATCTATGAGAATGTTCTGGGACACAGTGTCAAATGCCTTGCTGAAGTCAAGATACACAACATCCACTACCTTCCCAACCAAGCCAATGATGACATCACGGAAGGTTACCAGCTTGGTTGAGTGTGATTTCCCCTAGGTGAATCCATGCTAACTACTCCTGATAATCTTAGTTTCTTCCACTTGCTTGGAGATGACATCCAAGTTACTCCAGCCCCTTTTCAGGTATGGAGGTGAGGCTGACTGCCGTGTAGTTGTCCAAATCCTCCTTTTACACCTCCTTAAAAATACTGGTTATCCTCCAGTCTTAAGGCAACTCTTCCACTCCCCAAGACCTTTCAAAGATGATAAAGAGCAGTTCACCAGTCACTCCTGCCAGCTCCCTCAGCACACTTGGGTACATCCAATCCAGGGCCCATGGATTTGTATGAGTTGATTTTGGCTAGAATCTCTCTGATCAGATCCTCCTAAACCAAGGGGAAGTCATCCTTCCTTCAGACTCTTTCTCTTACCTCCAAGGGTCTGGAATTCCCATGGAGCAGTCTCAGGAGTGGAGACTGAAGCAAAGAAAGCATTTGGTAACTCCACCTCCTCAGAGCTCCCTGCTACCAACACATCCACCTCATTGAACAGCAGGTCCACATTTCCCCTAGTCTTCCTTTTGCTGCTGACTTACTTAAAGATGCCTTTCTTGTTATCCTTGACCTCCCCTGCCAGATGTAATTCCAAGTAGGCCCTAGCCTTCCTCTTTGCATTCTTGCAGTCCCTAACATCATTCCTATATTCTTCCCAAGCAGCCAGGCCTTTTTTCTCCCACATTTCATGGACATTGTTCTTCCCTTTGAGTTTATCCATGACCTCCTTGCTCATCCATGCATGTCTCCTGCCTCTTTCCCTGACTTTTTACTCTTAGATATACATCAATCTTGGACTTGGAATAAATGGTGTTTAAGTATTGACCAGCTTGGCCCCTTTACTTTCCAAGACTCTAGCTTGTGGGGTACCTCCAAGTAGGTCCTTCAAAAGGTCAAAGTTGGCTCTCCTGAAGTGTAGCATCGCAATCCTACTTATCGCTTTACTGCTTTGCTTCTTCAACACAAGCTCCTGAATGCCACAATCTCATGATCTCTGCATCCCAAACTGCCCCTAACCTTCATGTCCCCAACCAGACATTCCTTATTTGTATCAACAAGGTCCAGCAGCACACCTCGTCTCGTTGGCTCCTCCACCACCTGCATGAGGAAATCATCTTTGGTGCATTTGCAGGAACCTCCTGGACCATATGTGCCTGGCAGTGTTTCTTATCCAACAAATATTAGGATGATTGAAGTTCCCTGTAAGAACCAGTGTCTGTTCAAACTACTTCCAGCTGCCTGTAAAAGGCCTCATCAACTTCCTCCTACTGATGAGGTGGCCTGTAGTAAACATTAGTAGCAAACATTCACAACAGTGTTGACGTGCAGAATCAAACTCTATAACCACAAAGTAGTTACAAAATCAGGTATGTTTAATCAACACTGTGCAGATGCCGGGTGCAAGGGAGATAGCTCCTCCTAACTTGCACACCAGCAAACAAAAGCGTTACAGATTTGTAAGCCAAGGCTATACATATTCAGCAGACTTCCTGGAACCCATCTACATATTCATTATCCTTCCAGGAATTCGTTTACCCTCCCCTGGCACATGTGTTGTCTGTAGTAGGGGTCTCTCTCTGGTGGTTGTGGGGATGAAGTCAGAAGTCTTCCTTGCGAAGGCTTGACGTCCTCCTTGGTCTGACCTTTTCACAGTGCATTCAGGCTGGTCAAAGCCATTCATTCCATATTGTTCCTTTCTTTGTGTTTGCACAGCTGACCATGAAATGTCGAGATGTCCTCCTCCTTCCCTGGTTTCTAAAGCTAGCTTATTTAACCCCTATGTGTTCAAACCCTAGACCCAACTGAGCTCCTGATCTCAGTGTCACCTATATTACCCTGCCCCTTATTTCTCATCCACAAGCTCTCTATTCGTTCATTATTTAGTCCAGTCATCAACTCATTCCTACCATGCCCACTAAACCATGTCACTTGGTGTCATGTCTAAACCATGCTTGAACATCTCCAGGGTTGGTGATTCGACCACCTCACAGAGCAGCCTGTTCCAACACCTCACCACTCTTTCTGAGAAGAAATTTGTCCTCATATCCAGATATCCAAACCAATTTGCACCTTTCCTGGTGCAAATTAAGACCATTACCTCTTGTCCTATCACTGTTACCTGGGAGAAGAGGCTGACTCACTATAACCTCACTATAACCTCACCTCACTATAACCTCCTTTCAAGTATTTGGAGAGAGTGATAAGGTGTCCCCTGAGCCTTCTCTTCTCCAGACTGAATAATTCCAGCTCCCTAAGACTTCTATTCCAGACACTTCACAGCTTTGTTGCCCTTCTCTGGATACGCTTCAGGGCCTTGATGCCTTTCTTGTTGTAAGGGGCCCAAAACTGAACACAGTACTCGAGGTGTGGCCTCACCAGTGCTGAGTGCAGAGGGATGATAACCTCTCTAGTCCTGCAGACTACACTGTTTTTAAGTCAGGATGCCCTTGGCTTTCTTGCCCACCTGGGCACACTGATGGCTCACATTCAGCCAGCTGTGAATTAACACCCCCCCCCAAATCCTTTTTTTCCCACAGCTTGCCAGCCACTCTACACCAGGCCTGTAGCAATGTATGGGGCTGGTGTGACCAAAGTGCAGGACCTGACACTTGATCTTCTTAAAACTCACACCATTGGCCTCAGCTCATCAATCCAGCCTGTCCAGATCCATCTGAGCTTCCCTATCCTCAGGTAGATAAACATTTCCTCTCAACTTGGTGTCATCTGCAAACTTAATGAGGGTGCACTCATTCTCCTCATCCAGATCACTAACAGATCACCAACAGTACCCTTTTTATCATGGTGATTCTCTCCAAGGCCTCTTCCTTTCTGTCCTAAGGACAGTTCTTTCCTTTGGGAAAGGGAAAGAGGGGGAGAGGGGAAGGGAGGGTGTAGGGGTTGGGGCTGCCAGGCTTTCCCAATGCAGTCATGTCATAATTTGTTCTCTGGTTTGATCAGTCTCATGCAGGATATTCTTGCAGTGCATATGAGCATGTGACAAAATATTACATACATATTCATACTGGCTAAACATAAATATTTAACTTCTCCTCCTTAAATTCTCTATCACTCAGGTCTTGTCTGTCCAGCACCAAGCATTAGTAGTCTTCCAACATAACAAGCCTACTGATATCCTTGTAAAGGCATTATCACACTGTTTGGGAGTGGGATGTCTAACTTGCCTTTAACTCAAGGCTCAGAGGTGTTCCAGATGGCTGGACAGACAAGAGCTGCAGTCTTTGTCCCTATAAATTACTCCGTCTACCTAATCTCTGTGACTATAAATCACTTCACCTGAGCATGCGAAGACTAGTAGAGACCCCTGATGAAGTAAAAAGACCCCTCCTTGAAAAGAACTATTAGTAAAATAGTTATATTGTTAATTCTAATGCAGAAACAACATTCCATTCCTACAAAAGGGAAGGGATTGTCCCCTTCTGCTCTGCCCTTGTGAGGCCCCATTTGCAGTACTGTGTCTAGGCCTGGGCCCCCTAGCACAAGGAAGATGCGGAGTTGCTGGAGAGGGTCCAGAGGAGGGCCATGAGGGTGATCAGAGGGCTGAAGCACCTCTCTTATAAAGAAAGGCTGAGGGAGCTGGGCTTGTTCAACCTGGAAGAGAAGGTTCCAGGGAGACATCACTGTTGCTATTCACTGTTTAAAGAAGCTTATAAATAAGATGGTAACCAACTTTTCATGCAGAATGTTAGTGATAGAACAATGGGCAATAGTTTTAAACGAAAAGGAGATTTAGATATTAGGAGGAAACTCTTTACTCAGAGGGTGGTGAGGCCATGGCACAGCTGCCCAGAGAAGCTGTGATGCCCCAACCCTGGAGGCGCTCAAGGCCAGTTTGGATGGGACTCTGAGCAGCCTGATCTAGTGGGGAGCAGTCCTGCCCATGGCAGGGGGATCGGAACTGGGTGAGCTTTAAGATCCCTTCCAACCTAAGCCATTCTAGGATTCTATAATACAATAAATACCGCCAAGGGAATAAATGGTAAGTGGTGAATTAATCAAAGTACTTCCTTATGCTGGATACCTTTGTCTTCCCCAACATGAGACAACTTTTATGCTCTTTCATGCTGATGGAGATATAAGCTGAACTTGGAGACACCTGAGTAATAGAGATGTTTGCACCAGATCCAACATTGATGGGAGAAGTCTATTGCAAGCACGTTAACTTAACCAACTATTTCATAATATTCTACTATAGCTTCATGTACTC
>PPHD01009705.1:0-11305 GCA_002909625.1 Bambusicola thoracicus | reverse complement strand
GATTTATGCATTTTTATTTTGGGACTGTTTGTGCTGGAAGGCTTACAAAAAAAGACAGGCTTCGCATTTTGAGAGAGCTGAAGTTGCACACCATGTACATCCTAATTTAGTTACAGAGTTGATTTACACTCAGACTCTCTGAAGTGGTCTCCCTTCAGTACCCTTCAGATCTTGAAATATTTTCTTTCTTTCTTTTGTCCAGCTCCAAATCAGAGCAGTTTGGCTACGTATCAGCCTTAGATTTTGTTATTAAATTTTGATTATCCTTTTGTATTAACAGTTCTACCAAGACTGCTTGGAGACTACACTGAGACCCTTTACTGCAGCTAAAGGTATCAGTTTTGTACAATATCATTATCTTTGTAAAAGTCTGTATAGCCATTGCAAAATAATTCTGTTTTACTTACTGTGAGGATTCTTTTAATATAATGCAGTCATTATTAAAATATTTCTACTGCATCTCCTGGGAGGTGCCTGTAGCCTCCAGCAGAGTGTAGTTTGAAAGATCTCTTTTGAGACTGACATATTCAGATACACCAACCAAACACAGTAGGTTTGCACAGAGTCTTTGCTAGGCTTTTTGAAAGCAGTTTGGTTGCATTACTGTAGTGCTGTGTCTACTGTAATTAGTCACAGAGTATTACCAGTTTTACAGAGCTCTGCTGGGTGCTTTGGAGTGCTGGGGCTGCTGTATGTTGGCTCTGCAATACCGCTGTGTTGGCAGCATCCCCACTGTTCTCCTTTGCCCAAGAGGAATCTTTCTCTGACAAAAGTCAAGGGTGAGCCCTGCTCTGGGATTTGGCTACTCATTTTGCCACTTGACAAAATGCTGTGTGGGGCAGTGGTATCTGCTCTGCTAGTGGAACCAACTCCAGCATTCTGCACTTAAAAGTGAGGAAATTCAGGAGTGGGTCCTCCCCAGGGTAGCTTTATTAATCCAATGTTTGCAACTTCAGCTGTCCAAATAAAGGTGAACTTCTAGCCCAGTCAGGGCTCACAGTTTTTTTTTTTTGTTTTGTTTTTTTGTTTTTTGTTTTTTGTTTTTTGTTTTTCCAAGTAAAAATCTTATATCTCTTTTTATAAAGGCATGTTTATTATTTTATCCTGTGGTACCCACTGATGGTACCAGACAAAATCACTGCCTTAGTACGTGATCCTCTGTTCTTATAGCGTGCCTCATAAGAAAGCAACAGAGAACAAATCATTTTCAAATATTGACAAAGCAAGTTAAATTAAGTAGAGTCATATATACCTCCATAATAATGCTTCAGGTTTTTGTCAGTGAAAGGAAACACATCTGTCTCAATTCTCATTAAAATGTTGGAAAGTGAAAATGAGTACTATTAGAGAGAAGAATAAGAAACTGAAATGAAGTCAGATTCTTCAGAGCAATATGATAATCTCAGAAAACATCTGTGTGGTGTTCTTAGAGATGTGGAAGAGTGGGAGAAAAAACGGCACACAATTATTTATTATCCCTGGCCACTTGGCTATCTTATGATGACAATTCTTATACATGCATGTATTCTTATTACTTATTGGTCACATAGTGACAGATAGCACAGCCCGATATCTATTTCTCTTTAATATAAGAAAAATTCATTATGTTATGAAAAATGTAACAACTTGCCTCTTTCTCACAGAAAGCTACATGAAACTTCTGCAACCTGTTCTTAGAACAGCAGCAAGAGGAGGGAGGAGACCATCACTGCAGAGGTAATTTTCTCAGGCCCTAACAAAGTGCTGGAAAACACAGAAGAAATGTGATTGCCAGCTAATAATTTCGATTCATCATCTCATAACTTATTTTGGAGGGAGTGCTGTCAGATGCTATTGCACTCTCTACTATGCTTTTATTGCAGTTCTACGCAGCTTTTTCAACAAACACTATCAACTTGTCGTTTGTTCAGTTTGTGCTTATGTATGAGACTGCTAATGTCTTCTATGTGACAAGGCAGTTGTTTTATTTAAAAAAAAGCAAACAAACAGATATACTGAGAATTAAAATTAAATGTCAGTTTTAAAAAGTTGGGCGTTTATCTTTGAAACTATTTCTTTATCTGCCTGATAAACTTATTAAGGCAACAGAAACTTATATTTGTCATAACTAACATAACATAACATCACATTTACACAACGTGAGTGGACTCTAGTGCCAACTTTTCTTATGCTGACAACATTGTGCCAACTCCTTTAAACAAGTTGTTTCATATTAAATATAGGGCTATCAAATACAAGTAACTTAAGTAGATCAGCTCCTGAATTCATCAGAACAATATTTGTTAACTTTTTGTGCCACTGTTATAATGTGTTACATTCCAAAAGAGCCAGAGCACTTAGGGAGATAAGACTTCTGCTGTTCTCAAGATGGGGGAGAGATTATGGATGTAGCTGTGGGGGTGGATGACCCAGAAGAGCTCCAGAAGAAGATGAAATGGAAGCTGGCAGCATTCATCATCCTGATTACCCAAAATCTGCCTCAGTCTTATCAATAGGAGTGTAAGGTCTAGTTTTACAGTTAGTGCTCATCAGAAAGGTATGTTTTAGTGAAAATTTCTATTTTACATAATGCATGTGCCATGTTTTTGGGGCTAAGTGGTTTTAAGGTGGCTGCAGCCTTAGGACTAGCAGACTTACAGCTTACTAGCATAGTCATACATTTCCAAGTAACCCTTAAAATTAATAAATACTAACTAGTTTCTCCATCTGAGAGGAAACTCAGATGCTAGCAAACATTTCTGAAATATCTGATTTGTATACTGTATTATTTAACCTTCCCTTCTCTGGGTATTATTAATGAAAGGTAAAGTTATCTTTGTGCAAATTATTCTGGTTTTGTCATCTGGAAAATAGAAATTTTCTCTTTTCTGAGAATGTTTTTATCCTGTTGTTTTCAGCTTTCTAGAAACCTCATCAAAGTGAATTGAAAAAAAAAAACAACCATAATCTTTAATCATGTGTTTTACCCAAAATTGTAATTATCATTTTTTACTTCACACTGGCAGATGAATTAAGCCAGATTATCTTGGAGTTGCTGAAAGTCTGTATCAATTAACTAGATAATGACAGCTCACATTTTAAATTCACAGACAACATTGAAATAAAAGGAACTATCAGCAGCTCGAAAGACAGAATTAATGTCCAGAGTAACCTTGCCAAATAGAAGAATGAAAAAAAAAGTTCTTTAATAAACATAAAATTACACATTTAGGAGCTGTGTGCGGAAGCTTCTTGGGTCACAAGTTGAAAAGGAGACAAATCAGCTGAGTGAGAGTTTCCTTCCATAACATTTATGATAGAGAAATAAACATGTGGTCTGTTAAATAATCTTTCATTCTTTTCAGCACAAAAAACTGGATTTTTTTTTTGTCATTCTTATTTTTAATTTTTAGCTTTAAGTAATGAGACCCAAATTCTTCCTGTCCCAATTGCCAGAAAACTAGCCTGTACAGTTGGCTTCAGTAGCCAACGTGCTCTAATCCCTGAACAACCACTCAACTTGATGCAGCCTTTTAACCTTTAGTTATTGCACTCTCTTTACCCAAAAACATGATGTGGATCTTGAGGTAGTCATGAGTTTGCTTTTTCTCACACTTGATTTATCAACAGCCTGGTCTGGCTAACCTTGTAAAGGAATAAAAAATGTCAAGTTTAAAGTCATGGTCCTTTTCCACTGACGTAATTTGGTCCAGGATTTCACTCAAGGATATAAAGGGATTAATCTCATGTCACATGGCAGCACAAGGCTGTTGTGAAACTCACATTGTCCAACCTGTGATCTGTCCAACTACATGGCTGTGCTCCCACATTTTGATACCCAGTACTGGAAGAGTCTCTGAACTGAAGCTGCAGGGCAGAAGAGGAAAATTTCACAACTGCTCCATAAATACATAATTTACAACATAGCTGTATGTCTTAGTCATGACCGGTCTTGAGTCTCTTCAGTCTGTAGGTGAAGTTTGGAGTGTCCCAGACAATCATATACAAGAATCAGAGGGTGCAATAAGGTAAACAACTAACACTGATGATGAGACTGTGAGGAGCACAGTAGAACACCAGAATTTCAGGAAGAAACATGAAAATGTGGAAAAGTCCCCAGCACTCCGCTGTTAGGTCATTCCAGGTACAGAGGGAGTATGAGAAAAGCCATAGAGATGTGGTTAGAAAAAGAGAAGGAATGAGCTTCCAGGCAACGTGAGTCAGCAGGACTTGGGCACACAGCTGTAGGCAGAAATGGGGTCTGAAATGCAATCAGGAGCAGAACAGCCAAACAACTTGGAAATGAGTTTGGGTTGTTTAAATGAGAACTAACACCTGCAACTGGACCTGTCTGAGGTCTCAGTGCTTAATTCAGGACTGAAGTCAAGAGAAATCAGAACCTTTTTGTGACATTCAGAGCTGTGATATACATCCCTACTTTGTTGCTTCATTATGCAGCTGTGTAAAGATAATTGAGAGAACTATACTAGTTTTTTCATCAACAAGCAATAAAATGTGATAAATATGTTACACGGAATGGCAAATGTTAGAATTAATAAGCTGAAATGTTGACGAATTGCTGTTTATATACTTGACATGTAATAATTGCTTCATTTATCATCTGAATCTGGAAAACTTAAATAGCAGGCATTTATAATTAATTTTCTCTTCTTGCAAGCTGCAATTCATTCCACAGTCAAAGGAGTCAGTGTTAATTTCTTTTCTATCAGCCACAGGCCATAAGTTAATGCATTAAAGAAAAATCAGAACATTTAAAATAACAGTCTAATTAAATTATATCCTCTACTGTTGGAGAAAAACACATGATTCTTCAGGAGATAATCAGTCACCACAGTAAACACCATTTAGTTCTTCTCACAAATCTGTGTCTACCCAGTGGCAATTTTAGACTGTCAAGAAGAAGAATTTTCTTTACTGAGTAGATGAAGAATATTGACTTCAGCCTCATTAGCAACTTCAAATGAGAATGACAATGGGAGTTCATTAAATAATAATTTTCCATGCACTGAGTTTCCTTCATCATGCAGAAGAATATGCTTTACGTAGAGTCTGACAAAGCCCACATTTCTGATTCATGCTTCCTAGCCCATCAGCTAGGTAATGCCCTTTCCTCAGGGTCCTTCTTGTTTGATCAGCAGGAGCTTGCTTCTGCTTCACTGAAAACAGTAAGGCAGGTGGCGTTCATCTCAGTTCAGAATGCTGAAAGTACCTTGCTCCAGGGCTGAATCTATCCACGTCCTCAGGAGGATGTGGGGACTTCTAGATGGACCATAGCAGTTGAAGTGGCTGCGCACAAAGCGCTCTTCACTGCTGGCAGCTGCTGTGCCATGGGGCGGACTGGAAGAGTCATTAATGACCTCTAGGCTTTTGTTTATTCAGCTTTGCTATTGAAAGAACAGCTGTATAGGCATAAGAGAGCCCTTTTGAGTACACAGCTGGGAAAAAGTGACAGAGAGGGGCTGTTTTGAGACTGTCTTCTTTTCCGTGACAATCTGAATTCAGGTGTCCAACAAGTGACTGCTCATTTCTCTGTATGTAGTAACTTAGCCTGTATGTGCACTCCCTGTGAACATTACTAGTATAGCTACTGCAAGGGCTATTTTGTTATTGTTACAGCTGAAAAATAATTAAAGGGTTTTTTTTGTTTGTTTGTTTGTTTGTTTTTTCCTGCTGATAGGTGTTGTGCCATACGTATTGTTAATTTCTGGCAAGAGATTGAATATATTGTGTTAAAAATTTCAGCTTTGTATTCAACTGTTTGCTTTTAATGATGTTTTTACACCTAAGTACTAGCAAAAATCTTGAAATACTAAGGATCAGTATATTTCAAAAGATGAAAATAATGAATATTTTCTTGTGTATGGCTTCTGCTAATTAGTTCTCAGTACAATTTTAAGAATAGCTTTTCAAGTGTTTTTAATTTTAAGATTTTCAGGGCAAAAGAGCATGTGATTTCTCTTACTGCTCCCCACCCTAATTAGTAACTTAATTCCGTCTATAGAACTAAGTGGAGCTGACAGACTACAGCTTCTCCTGCATTCTTGCAATTCTCTTTTTCACAAGATACCACTGAGGTCAGGGGCTTTTAAAGGGATAGAAACTTGTCTCCTTCGAGATACATTCCAGCACCTTTCCCATGGAAAATTAGGAAGGTCATTCATTTACGTAGGTTATTCCATAGTCCTCCCTTTGGATTTTAAATTCTTCAGAGAATTCTCCCAATACTTGCTGGCCCTAGGAAGTCAGAGGAAGCTGCACTGGAGGTATACAAGACTCAAACTTCTCAGGCCCCTGCTCCCACAGCTTCTTAGGCATTCTGCATTAAAAGTTCATGGGAAACAATCAAGAGAAGCCTCTCAAGGACATCTCTGCTTTCTCTTACAAGTGGAATGACTGCCTTTGCCAACGGGCACTTGGATCAGACTCTTCTTGTGCTCTCTTGCCCTGCCCAGAGTGGGGAGTGGAGAGAGGAGGGGAGTTCTCCCCTTCTTATCTGCACAGAAGATCCTCACCTGGGATAAAGGCATAGATTATTTTAGCTCACTCTGGCTTCATGCAAGTCAATTTAAGACAATATGTTTAAAGATGAGTAGAAGACTTCAGGGGAAAAAAAAGTAAAGAAAAAAAGTAAAAAAAAAAAGAAAAAAAGTAAGCCAGTTGCCTACGCTGAAAGGGATATTTTCAGCATCTAAATCCCAGAGATCATTTCAGGGATGAAATCTAGTTTTACTTAAGTACAATCTTGTATCCCTGGCTTAGCTCTAAGGTTAAGCAAGAGAGTATGCAAGCATTTCTTCATAGCCAGGAGAGGCTCCCTCTTCTCTCCCTGCCCCTTCCCTCATCAGGCTGACTCTTGTTTACAGCTGCAATTCCAACCCCTGGCACAGAACACCTAGAGAAAACTACAGTGATGTTCAGCACTGGCACATCCTCATCCCTTTACTGATTATGTCAGGAATCACTTAAGATTGTGTTGAAAAGCGCAAATAACCCAGACTTACTAAATCTGAAGACAATACATGTAGCAGAAGGGAAAGTCAATCCAAATCCATTTTTTCCTGACAAAAACACTAGTTTCATGCAAACAGACGTTTTGATCACGAAGTTGACGGGACATCCTAATTGTGAATGGAATAACAGGGTTTTTTACCCACTGGCTGTACATTAAACTTCAGAGAGACAACACAAAAAGCTATGATTGATAAAACCATGAACAAGAATTTCTCTTGTGTTATACAGAAAATGAAACTAAAGTTAAATTTCTAAATACCTTTCATAATGCACACACATTAGCAATAATTATTTTTATCAAATTGTAACTGCATTATAACTATATTACAATTACATTGATTTTGTTGAAGCAAATATGCCTGTACTATAACACGCATTTGTTTTCTTTTGTTAAACCCAAGCAATCAGGTGAAGTAATTATGGTGAAGTGTTTGATCAGCAAGATAACCATTATATGATGGCACAAATATAGTCGTGTCCATCATCGTAAATAATTATAACTTACCCTTTTCACTGCAGAAGAAGATCTTTGGCCTTCTCCAATAAACAGAATGAAAGACACTTCAGTCTTCTGGTTAATATAGGTGGATGGAAAACAATTTTCTGATTTTCTCAGAAGCAACAATTTTCCTTTAGGGAGAGGATGTGGGATAAAATTGCCTACCTCCATTACTGAGGATCCAGTTTCAAGGCTTTGTTCTCCTACAGATTCACCAGTACCTGAACTTATAACTCATTATTCATTCAAACTGAGTTGCATCACAATAATGTTATTAATGGGAAAATCACATTGCCACAGAATTATTTAAAAATTAAAAATTAAAAATTTCTTTTTACTGGGCTTATTTTAAGTCAGTGATATGAAGCAACTAAACAAAACTAAATTGATGCAGGACCCCTTGGTTCCTTCTGAGATCGTGAGTCGGGGAACTACGATGAATATAGCGGTTGGTCACAAAAAAGTAGCAAAAGGAGTTTGCTGATTGTTGATTCTTAACTACTGGTGCAGATGCTCTCAGATTACCTGCACATCTGAATGCTTCTGGCAAAATTAAAATTGTAAAGGGAGATCCTTGGGGAAATAGGTAAAAAAATAATGTATTTTGAATAAAATGTATCCGTATTCTTCAACAGTGTTCGTTCTCCTTTTTTTAAAAAAAGGCTTTTACTGAAGAGAAAAAAAAATAATTAGTTCCATTAACTCATCATGGCTGTCCTTCATATAGTTTTGTGTCTTGTTTTTGTCTCTACAGGTGCTCTTCCGTGACAGTTCCTTCTCTCTGACTCTCTCCCCTCCATGTGCTTTCCACTTCAAGAGTTTATTTTTCCTCCATGTGAGTGTTCCACCGTGACTCAGTTTCCCTTTTCCTATTCTTACTTCTTGTTCCCTTCCTTCCTCAGCTCATCTTCTCTTACCTCTACCTTTAAATTAATAGTAACAGGGTTCTATGTTTTTGTTGTTGTTTTAATTCAGTAAAATGAGACAAATAATAGTCTGAAAAAAGAATTAATTTGTAAAAGCTAGCACAAAGAGGTTGCCAGGCAGCAGTCTACATTATTATTATTCAGTAAATGGTTGGCTTAATTACTGCCTTAATAAATACTGTTTAATCTTGAGCTGTCTCCTGTAACACAGTTCTAAGGCAAAGCCCACTGTGCTGCAGTTTGAGGTCCCCACTCATGAAGGACAGCAGTGACTAGGTTTGATAATTGCCCCCCACAACACAAACTCCCTTGTATTAAGTAATAAAATAATCCATGCCATAGGTATTTATATGGGATACAAATGTTCAGAGCAATATTTGCATTTCCAAAGGTGCTTGGACACCTGAGCTGACTGACAGACAGAGAAGCTCATGTGCGGAAGTTGCACTTAAGTTTTTCTGTTGGTCTGCATATATTGCCCTTCTGACACCATAAAGGCTCATTGTTCATGTTGAGCTTGTGAGTGTCAAAATTGCCCAGACTGCTGGTTTTAACTGATTCTAAACAAAGTAATATGCAGGCCTCGCTGCTTTTGGTTAATTCAACTTTAGAAACAGTTTGTCCTTATGCATTTAACAGGTTTTGTCATTCTCAGTTGTAGCAGATGCTACTCATTTTATTATTAATATAAATGGGTGCATGAAATAAATGCATTTTAGGAATGATAATCCATTATGTAATCACTCATTGCTCTCTACCATACTATCTGCTAGTATGAAACAATCATCTTAAACTGCACACTTAACCTGAATAGTGGAAGAAGGCATTGTTGGAAAAAAAAAGAGCGGAGCTGTTCAGTAAGGAATGTTGATGACACCAAGTTCAGTGGTGCAGCTGACATACTAGAGGGAAGGGATGCCAGCCATGGACATGCTTGAGAAGTGGGACCATGCCAACCTCATGATGTTCAACAAGGCCAAGTGCAAGGTCCTGCACCTGGGTTGAGGCAATCCTAAACACATATACAGGTTGGGTGGAGAATAGCTTTAAAGCAGCCCTGAGGAGAACAACTTGGGGGTGTCAGTTGATGAAAGACAATATGAGCTGGTAATGGGTGCTTGCAGCCCAGAAGGCCAACTGTATTCTGGGTTGCATCAAGAGAAGCGTGACCAGCAGGTTGAGGGAGGTGATTCTCCTCTACTAGTCTGCTCTTGTGAGACCCCACCTGGAGTACTGCATCCAGTTCTGGGGCCCCCAACTCAAGAAGGATGCAGAGCTGTTGGAGTGGGTCCAGGGGAGGGCCACAAAGATCATCAGAGGGCTGGAGTACCTCCCCTAGAAGAGAAGGCTCTGGAGGGACCTCATAGCAGCCTTCCAGTACCTGAAGAAAAGATGTGGAGAGACTTTTTGTAAGGGCATGTAGTGATAAGACAAGGGGAAATGGCTTTAAACTGGAAAAGAGTAGAACTAGACTAGATATCAGGAAGAAATTCTTCACTGTGAAGGTGGTGAGACACTGGAGCATGATGCCTACTGAGTTTGTGGATGCCCCCTCCTTGGAGCCATTCAAGGCCAGCTTGGCCAGGGCTTTGAGCAACCTGGTCTAGTGGGAGATGCCCCTGCATATAGCAGGAGGGCTGGAGCTAGATGATTTTAAAGATTGCTTCCAATCCAAACCATTCTATGACTCTTTGAAACTTTCTCAAGATTTTCCTAATATACTTTACTTGAAGAGAAGTGAGGAAATTTCAGACAAGATCTGAAACAGGATGCTTTAGCTGGACTTTTGGAACTCTAGCTAAAATTATTGTCCAAAAATCAATCACCTAAGCTTGGTGTATGCCTGCATTCAGATGTTTTTCCTTTGCAGGCTTAATACTGCTTTGACCTGAACACTTTTTCCTCTGTGATCATGTGAGCTTGTAAATCTCTACTTGTACAGGCATGTTTATACAACTCAACATATATCACAAAACTGACCAGGAGATTCTAAAACATGCCTAGGGAAAATTTGTCTCCCTGCATCTAAATATTCTGAATTCTAGTCTACTATCAAAATAGTCGGGGACTGCTCATACTTAAGTCCAGCAGTCAAATCACCCTTTTCCACTCCTTTTTTGGTGGTGTTAGCTAATTAGCTAATTAGATTATCTGCTGGATTGATATCTAAGCAGTGATTCTACTTGTGTGGAGTGGCAATATTCCCACGACCATAAACAGAGAGATCAGAGTATGTTGTTACCAATATGAAAGCAAAAAAGGGATATGGGGAAAACAGAAAGACAAACATTCTTTTCAGCATGCTGTCTGTAAGACTTAACTCTGTATGGAAATTATCTATTAGTGCAGTGGTATTGGAATGTCCAAAGTGTTAATAGTCTCTTATTATTAACGGGTACTCATTGAAGCCAACTACCAGATACATTAAGAGCTGCAGAAAATAAAAGCATGAAGTCCAATTTTCAGTATTTCTGAAGTTTGAAGTTTGCAGTGTAAATGCTTTTAGCCAGGCAAAATCCTGTGTTATTACCAAAGAGGCAGATTCTAATTCTCAAGATTTCATCTGTGTGCATTTCATGGTAATATTTCTGGTCTAAAAGTCAAGGTTTTTTTCTTTATTGTATGTTACACAATCAAAATTAATAGATAGCTAATATTTAAAAGTCTCTCTTTATCCAAACGAGATAGAAATCTGTCATTGAAAATAAAAACTTCACTTTCTTCTTTGATCTCAAAAAGTTAATACCTACATAATATTTTCCATTTTTTTTTAAGAATAACTATAACATTTGACTCATACTCCTCTGCTCCAATGCAGTTTTTTTTTTCCACTTTGATGGAAAGTTTCATTTACATTGAATAAAATGGT
>PPHD01009704.1:0-20353 GCA_002909625.1 Bambusicola thoracicus | reverse complement strand
TGTTTTTGGAAGGATGGCTCTCTTGAGTGGGAGAGTGGCAGTAGTGAAATGTTTTGATTCCGTGGCTTATGTTTATGGAGTCTTGTTATAACAAGTCTTTTAGTAATTTGCCCTTTAATCTGAGTCTCATCTGGGATACAGTTTCTCAAAGCCGTTGAGTCCAAAGCTTTGCTTCCATTGGCTGTTGGACAGAGGGATGATCTCTGACACAGAATTGCAGAGGTTTGGTGTTTGGTTGTGGTTTGATAGACATTGAGTTTGTCAATATTTATACATTCCTCTCACTTACATGCTTCTCTTTCTACACAAATGTGACAGTTGCAGCCTTATTTTTTAGTAATTGATACATGTTTCTTTTGCCATCTGTTTCTGAGATGCAAGCTTTGAACTCTGTAGGTATTAAAAATCAACTGCAGTGTCTTGTGAAAACAATTACTTGAAACTGGGTTTTGCTTTTCGGTTATCTTAGTTATAGCCATCACCATATTGGATTCTGGTAAATATTGGCAACCTAAGGAAGCTATGAATTGTTCATCAAGCACCTGAGGAGAAGCATAGCATGCACCTTGGGAGAAATGTGATAGAACATTCTGGGTGGTGAATATATATTTCAAGCCCTTTAAACTTGAAAAGGATCCCACACTTTTTCAGCATTCAAAATGAGAAAAGCGCCTTGAATCTGGAACCTCTTTTGTGGAGTTAGGAATAAAAGAAGTCTTCTTTTTTTTTTTCCTTAAGAGTTTAGGTTTTGTTTTAAAATGAGTTTCTGAATTTAAAATTGTCAAGTGTTTCTTAAGGGTTCAGGGGAAAAAATGTATCTTGTGTGAGTGTACATATTTAATAGTACTTATTTTAAAGTGAAGTATTGAGAGGCTGTCTGACACCTGCCCCCTTTTTTTTGAGAGCTTTTGTGTTCTCCATGTTTTTGTAAAAAGCACAAAGTGTAAGTTTAAATACCCTGATACATATTTCTGGGCACTGCTGTGATACTTCATGCCTAAATCCCCAACACATTTATTTCATTGTTCTGTAACTGTGTTGTATTTAGGTTTATTATTTTTCAGGCCATACTGGAGTTGCCATTCTGATGCTTAACATGGTGGTGACCAAGTTTTACATGCTGCCGTTTAGAATGTTAAGTTTGTCATTGAGAAACTTTCTCTTCTCCCAGCTAGCTAACAAAAGCAAGATTGGATGTCAAGTGATCTCTCCAACATTTTATAAAGTATGGTTCTTAACTCAGCTGTCCCTCTTGCAGTTCTTTACATCATTAAATGTAGTTTAACAGAGTTCTTGTTGTTCTTGGGGTTGAAATGTAGGTGCGTTGAAGAAAGAGTAGTAATAAAAGTAGCTAGGCAGTGCCCTTGCCATAGAATGGCAGCTTATAAATTGTATAGGTATTTTTTTCCCTCTTGCTGTAGCCTCTTTTGCAGATACCAGGCACGTTTTTCAAATGCTTATGTTGTCAAATAATTTAGTTCTCCAGACTGCATTACTGATCAGTTAAATACTGTGCTTCCGTACTCACTTACAAAGGTAGGATCCTAGGTCTTCAGTAGCCACTACTGATGGGCTGAATGGTGAGTCTTACATCTATGATGTAATGTCATCAGCTAGAACTAAATATAGCATGGGGCTTGATAGCAGGCTGCCAGAGTATTTTTGTGGCTACTGTAAATAAATATGAAATATAACATGTGGGATAATATTTCAGTATTGCTTAATATAGTTCCTGCTAGTCTGCAGAGGCCATGGAAATTGTAATAGCATTCTATTAGCGAACATAATTGCCAGGGATGTTCTTAACGTGGGTATAAACAGGACCTAGTTTGCAGAGTTATTGTGGCATTATTATGTTTATGCCTTTTATGTATCCTGTGTTGTAGGTACTAGTTAAACAACTGGATAATATCCTGACTGCCATTCATGATGTACTCAATGAAAGGTAAGGAAGAAAAACTAAGCAGTCTAAAGGTTTTAAAGAAGAATAATGATGATGTTAGGTTTATTGTTTTGAGTATAGAAACACCGCAGCGTGGAGAAAAAGTTGAAAGAAATCCACTTATTTTGTGTGGATATGACAAATTGTATTAAAAGGATGGAACAGGAGGACAGCTGAGACTCTTAAGCATGTCAGCAGTGCTTTTAGACCATCTTCACAGAGAATTTTAATGCATCTGTATGGCTTTTATGTTGAAGGTGGTGCGAATTCTGTCTCAGCTATGTTTAATTGGTTAGCCATAGTATTGTGTTACTGTGCTTATCTGACTTTCACACTGAGCTTTATTTATTTATTTATTTACAACCTAATTTACTTTGTCTCCATCTAAGCAGGAACGTATGCAGAGGAAGCTCAGGAGCGTATAGGCCTTTTGTCGTTTAGTTCAGTGCTGCTACCCAAAATTAGCTCTGTGTTAAGAATTTTCTTCCTTAACATGTTGCAAGTAGATTGGCCAATGTATTGTATTCTTTTATGTAAATAGATTTATTTCATAGAAATACTTTGTAGAAAATGTATTGCGTGTTATTAATTGCCATTTCAACCTTATGGTTATTACTGCAAATAAGTAGGAGGGAAGCAGCTTTGGTGTGCATATATTTTCCTGTTTTAGAAAAATGCTGAATCTATTCTTGGTTTCTTCTGTTGTGCTTGAACATCTGGAGACTCCACGTGTCTTTTTTTTCTCCCCCAAAATGCAGTAGCAAATTGCTTCAAGAACTGAGACAGGAAGGAGCTTGCTGTCTTGGCCTTCTTTGTGCTTCTTTAAGCTATGAGGCTGAGAAGATATTTAAATGGATTTTTAGCAAATTCAGCTTATCAACAAAAGATGAAGTTAAACTTCTTTATTTGTGTGCAACCTACAAAGCACTGGAGACTGTAGGAGAAAAGAAAGCCTTTTCATCTTTAATGCAGGTAAGGCTACAAAAAACAGGACTATTAACGACTGTTCCAGTGCAATGCTTGAATTAACGTTTAAACTTACTTTGGGTGTAGAGCAAGTGCATTTAGGTCTGTGCTCCAGTTTGGTTTCTGTTTTATGGAGCCTAAAAGCTTTCAGCAGGAGAAATAAACCTAAAACAAGTAGTTGTCCCTGGGCTAAACAGTTGAAGAAAAACAGTAAAACAGTATCCCTAAACTTTGAAGTTGTTTGCCGTATCTCAAACGAATGCCCAGTTGAAATAAGTCTTTTGAAGCCATCTCTGTGGTGCTTTTTAGTGTTTTCCTCCCAGCAGGTGTGCTGAGAAGCTTAACTCAAAGCCGCTCGCTGAAAATCTATATTCTAACTGCTTCATGGACTGTGTTTACGAAGTGAAATGTCTAATAGCTTTTCTTCATTTTCAGCTTGTAATGACCAGCCTACAGTCCATTCTAGAAAATGTGGATACACCAGAGTTACTGTGCAAATGTGTCAAGTGCATTCTTCTGTTGTCCCGATGTTATCCGCACATTTTCAGCACCAATTTTCGGGTAGGCTTAACTTGTTCTCTGTATTTTTCTCTCTTAGGTAGAAAAGTTGTTGTAATATATTGAGTAACTTTTTTCCCTTCCATTTTCCCCCAAATTTTCTTTACAGGACACAGTGGACATACTGGTTGGGTGGCATATAGATCACACTCAGAAGCCTTCATTGACTCAGCAGGTGTCTGGTGAGTTTGACTGAAGGGCTGCAGATGCCCACTCTGGCTTGCAGAAATTGGGGGTGGGAGGTTACACTAATGTGCTTCTACTAAGGTGACAAAATGAAAATGGGTTTCTGGTTCTGCAGTGATAGATTTTGTTCCTAATTTTTAATTTTTTTTGCCATTGTGTGGTATACATGGAAAGATGGGACACTTTACTCAGACTGTATTTAAACATCAGTCGATTTGTGCACCTCCTTAACAATTAGTAGGTTTATGAGTTTTAATTCTTAAAAACTGAGTTATGAAAGAATAAATTGTCTTTTATATACCTAAACAAGTTGTTGTGGTATAGATGCTTTAGTTTATGAAAATGTCATTTTTGTGCATTAACTAGTTCCTTTGTTTTAATTGGCCTGGTATTTTTATGTAGGGTGGCTGCAGAGCTTGGAGCCCTTTTGGGTGGCTGATCTTACTTTTTCTACCACACTCTTGGGTCAGTTTTTAGAAGATATGGAAGCTTATGCTGAGGTAAATAAGGCTTGATTGTATATATCAGGGTTAACTGTTACAGATTTTATTAAGATATACACAGCTGTGATTTAGTATTACCCTTGTAGAAAATAATCTTATAGGGATTCCTGAGGAAAAGAGGGTCAAATTACTGAGTATATATTCAAGTTGTATGGATCAGCAATTCTAGAGTGCTCATGGACTTCTTGGACTATGATTGTAGCCAGGCTGTCGTGCCCTTGTCATTAAGAGTATTGTGTTATAATAGAATTGTCAAAAGAGAACTCCCTTTATTTTCAAAAATAAAATGCAGTGCTGCAGTGAAGACGCATTACTACCTTTCCTTATTTTCTTCTTGTCCAACATTGGTGTGTTTTGGAAGAGGCTATTGAGAGGGGAGGTTCCTAATGTTTCCATAGATTAATGGTAAATGTCTCTTTAAACAAAGTAGCAGGATACATTCTGCAGAAAATAATGTAGCAAGAGGTTTGGAACCTGTTAGTAAACAAGAGCATAATGATTTAACTTTTCTTTGACACTGTAACCTTTGCTTGTTAATGCAGCCTAGAGCTTTTCTGAAGCTGTCACGAGATGAGGAGGCTTTGGCTCCTTTATATTTTTATAACTAGACTGTGCTGCAGTCTACATGTTAATACAATGCTAGCAGAATTGCCTTGCTCCCAGGTTCTGTAGGTAGGGTTGTACTTCCTACACCATCTGTTTAACTCAAAACAGAATAAATCATTCAGTTCTAGTGTACATGTACTTACATGTATGCTTACACTTCCAATGGTACAACTCCAGCACTAGTATTCACATAGCTCTTTGGCCCTCTTCTGTCCACAGAAACTTGCACTGCTGTGACTATAGGCACATGATTGAAACTAAGTTAGCACGGTAGGTTAATGCTTAGCAGCTTATCTGCTGAACTGGATGGTGTGCATACTCCT
This sequence comes from Bambusicola thoracicus, assembly GCA_002909625.1. NCBI lineage: Eukaryota > Metazoa > Chordata > Aves > Galliformes > Phasianidae > Bambusicola > Bambusicola thoracicus. The sequence goes on along the minus strand of PPHD01009704.1, from coordinate 15,269 downwards.
GGTCGTGGAAGAGCCCTGAGATAACTTGTTAATTTCAGTTGTGGGGAAGGTGATTCAGGCTGGAGTGTTCAGTCTTGCCATGGGTTAGACCAAGGCTATATCTATACTGCTGAGATCAGCACTGGGAACGCTCCCAGGTACTGCTGCCAGCTGGCATGGAATAGCCTGCTGGTCAAATCAGTCTGCAGATAAGGGTAGCTGTATGTAAACAGTGTGGTGGGGATGGCCACCTGGACATCCTGATTCCAGGCTGTGGTTAGAAATTGTTTGGGACAGTGGCAGAAGTATGAAGGCACCTGCTGCAGCAGTGCTGCATGTCATGTTCCGGGGACCAGAGGCATTATAAGCTGTGTTTTAATTTTCAAGGTACAGTCTAAGAGTACTGTATGTTAGTGGCTAAGCTATGGAGTGGCGTTTCATTACTATTCAGTGACGTGTGTATCTTTGCGTGCCTATATCCTGTCTTTGCAAAATCAAGTACATTGGATAAATACATCTAAAGCTGTTATGTGTCTGGAAATTTGCTACAATTAGTTTTAATATCAAATTTTGGTCTTTATGTATTAACTGTTAATAATGTGTCCTGACATAAAAAATTAAAAAAAAAAACAAACCTGTGCACTGCAGGACCTCAGCCACGTGGCTTCTGGGGAGTCCCTTGATGAAGATATTCCTCCTCCCTCTGTATCACTACCTAAACTGGCTGCGCTTCTTCGAGTTTTCAGTACTGTGGTGAGAAGTATTGGGGAGCGCTTCAGCCCAATTAGAGGACCACCGATTACAGAAGCTTATGTAACTGATGTAAGAATTGAAGTTTTTGGTCTTCTTCATTGCTGATGTGATTTATTACTAGATAGTGACAGTTTTTTGATTGATAAAGATATGCTAAGCTTGAATCAAATGTATTCCTTTGAAGAAATGTGTTGCAGTAATTTTATTAAATGTTGGTGTGCATTGTGGCAGTAGCATTGGAAGCCTATGCAGCAAAAGTGAATGGTTTCTTGTGGGCAGTTGATTTCATGCAGTTAGATTCGTGTCTGTGTTAGCTGTCTTTGTTACTGTACAGTTACCATTTGTTACCTTTGCTATGATGTTATAAAATCTGAACTCAAATTGTGTGATTTATGAAGTGTAATCTTTGCAGTATTTTATGCTGAAATTACATCTAAGTGAAATATGATTGCAAAGTCCTGTTTTATATATAGGACTTTATACATGGTTATTATAATAGAGTACAATGTGAGAACTAGCTGCTATACTTCTGTGTCACGACCAGTAGAGGGTGTGAATGACATTAAAACAAAGATTATGCCAGATAAAAATATCCATAATCAACATTGCATTGTTGCATGAGCTGCACAATTGGAATTTGTGCTCCTGTAGGGTTATGTTAGGGACAGAACAACTTCTCAAATAGTGTTGATATCAATTGAAGCCAAGAAAGTTGTGTAACTTGTCTTAATCTGCAGCGGGTTCTTGTGATGCAAATTCCAGAAAGAAATTGAGTCTGTGTTTTAGAAAAGAGAGGGTGTTCTGTCATCCTTTGTAGAAGAATGGATGTCTGAATAATGGCTTTGGGTTTTCTAGATCTATTCAGGCCTTTAGCTGAAGAGAGCAGTCAGGAGTTTATTTCTGTTCTTATACCTGTGTAGTGCAATGCCATGATGTATATGATTCAGAAAAATATTCTTTTGAGAGGGTACACCGTGGTGCAGAGTATGTTAAGGGATTGAACATAAAATGTATACAAGTATAATTAAATAATGTGGTTCTTTTTTTGTGTGTCTTTTTTTTTGTTTTGAAATAGATTAATATAGATGTTTCTTTTAATTTTCCAGGTTCTTTACAGAGTAATGAGATGTGTGACTGCAGCAAACCAAGTATTCTTTTCAGAAGCAGTACTCACAGCTGCCAATGAGTGTGTTGGTGTTTTACTTGGCAGTCTGGATCCAAGCATGACCATTCACTGTGACATGGTTATCACCTACGGATTGGATCAAATGGAAAATTGTCAGACTTGTGGCACTGATTATATCATTTCAGTCCTGAATCTGTTGACGCTGGTGTGTACATGCTGTTTTATTTTTCCCAAGGGAAAATGCTGTTTTTTAAATAAAAATGCTTTTTTCTGTCTGTTAGATGTAAGCTTAAAACTCCACTTTTCCTGACCACAAGGAAGAAATTCTACTGCTAGTATTCATTCCCAAAAAACCTACGCTGTTAGCTTGTTTATGCATTTGGGTTGTTGATAACGTGGTTTTAGTTTTAGCCTCCGTGTTGTTTTTATTTTGTTGGTTTCTTTATGTACTGCTTGACTGTTGGTCTCTGCAGTTGATACCACCAGAGTTTTAGCGCTTAATATTCTCAGTTTTTCTGTAGAATACCTGCTTATGCCATCACCTGGGAAATCAGAATTCTTCAAAATATAGCTCTTATACCACAAGTTTTTAAACCTCCTATGGATGCAGGTTGATCGAGCAATTTTCTCTCAGCTATTCTAAGCCCCAAAGCAACTAATTCTTTGCATGGATTTGGGGAATAATTTGGGAGACAAATACTCGTGTTGGTGGGAAACTTTTAAATGCAGTGTATTCAAGATAGAAAAATGGTGTTTTGGTTAATCATTCATGATTTATTGTAATATAGTTAGATTGAAGGTATGTATTTAGAAATTGGTTAAAGGTGTTTGTTTTGTTTTATCCCCAGATTGTTGAACAAATAAATACAAAACTACCATCATCATTTGTAGAGAAATTATTTATTCCTGAGTCTAAACTGCTTGTACTTCGTTATCATAAGGAAAAAGAGGTAAGAAGTGACTCTACGAGTCTGTTACTGCAGTCTTCTTACACTTGTAGAATATATTCATTAGGGTGTAAACTCCTGTTCATATTAAATAAGCTATGAGAAAGCAGATGTCGGTAGTTTGTGGATTTAGTGATTAGACTCGGTGAGAGTTTGCAAGTTCTCTGCCTGGTATGACAATGAAGTGCTTAGTTAATGTGGCTTTCATATTCAGTGTGCATTATGTGAGTGGTCTAGAAAGCAATCTACAGACTTTGGGTGATGCTTAATTACAGAAAACTGAAGATATGAAGGTATGAATATTGATACTAAGCTATCCAGTTTTTAATTCTGCAGTGGTAGTTAATTTTATTTTGATTACACACTAATCGTTTGCTTCTTTATTTTACACTATCAAGGTTGTTGCAGCAGCCCACGCTGTGTATCAGGCAGTACTGAGCCTGAAGAACATTCCTGTTTTGGAGACTGCTTACAGGTTGATTCTAGGAGAAATGACCTGTGCTCTAAACAGTCTTCTCTATAGTTTACATCTCCCTGAGGCCTGTTCTGAAATCCAGCACGACTCCTTCAAGAAGCATGTGTTCACTGTGGATAATGCAAAGTTTGTTGTTATATTTGACCTCAGTGCCCTAAGTACTATTGGAAATGCTAAAAACTCGTTAATTGGGGTGAGTAAAAATTAAAGTCAGTGCAGTTTTAACTTCGTGCATAGTGAAAAGTGGTTTCTAAGGTAGAATGTCTTAGCAGGGCTATTCTTGGATTGAAGCCATTGTTGTCAGAACAATTCTGCTTTTTGACAATTGTCAGATAAAAGCAGCTTCAGTGTGTCCCTGATAGCTTATCAGCTGTGTGAAAATACTTGTTATGGGTCATTCTAAATAAGCATAAATTGCTTTTAACAAATTGTTTAAAAAGGGGAAAGAAATCAGTTACGATCAAGATCAGGAAATTAATGGAGTTGTAAAATACTGTTTTCTGTGGGAACAAATAAAACAATAGTTAATTGTATGGAAGGCTACATTTTAAAAGTGAATCCTATTTATGTGCTTATGTTACAATTTGTTTTATAGATGTGGGCCCTTTCACCAACTGTGTTTGCACTACTGAGTAAAAATCTGATGATTGTTCATGGTGACATAGCAGTTCATTTTCCTGCTGTCCAGTATGCAGTACTCTATACGTTGTATTCGCATTGTTCCAGGTATGGAGACTCATAGTTCATCAGCATTTTAAGAGCACTAGGATGAGTTGATTTGAATGGAATAAGTGTGGGATGGAGGAATGTATTTAATAGGGTTTGACAATTAAGTTTTGCCTAAAGCACTCCGATCAGTTTTTAGTCAGTAAGTTGTAGGGAGCCTGCACTGCAGCCAGCCAAGTGTGCTCTGGCTTAAAATTTGGCATTTAATTTGGAGGAGGATTAGGAGTCTCGAGTCTGAGTAGCGGAAATGGGAAGAAAATGTTTGGATTTCGAGATTATATGTAGTCATGTGACATTATAACCATATTGACTTCTGCTGCTTTCTTTCTTTTTGCTTCTTCTATACTGTAAGAAAGTATCTTTTTCAATTTTTCTTGCCTTGCCTTTCAGACACGACCATTTTATATCCAGTAGCCTCAGTTCCTCCTCGCCTTCCTTGTTCGATGGTGCAGTTATTAGTACTGTAACCACAGCAACAAAAAAACATTTCTCAATCATACTGAACCTTTTGGGGCTACTGTTGAAGAAGGATAACCTTACTCAAGATACCAGGTGACTGTCATTTTCTTATTAACCAGGAGATGTCTTCTCCCACTAGAATGACTTAATTTGGAAAATGGGATTTATTTTCATCAGAAAAACATAGGGTAACTTTAACCAGTGAAATGTTTGGTTTTTATGAAGCAGTAGTGGAGTGTATGTGGGGAAAGTGACTGCTCACTTTTATGCATGAACATGAAATTGAAACCATCGTAAAATCTATACATTAAAATCAGAGCTGCCAAACCACTGAAAAAAGGATTTTGCTAATTGAAAGTACCCTACTAGAAGAGCTGCATGCTGTGTTACCAAAATGATGTGAAATCTAAGGCTGAGTTTAATGTTACAAAAGCTTTTAAATAAAAGAGAACTGTGGTATAATGTTTATCTGTAACATGAAGTAATTTAAGTTGTATTGAAAGGTATTTTTGTGATTGTATGGAGCAACTAATAGTTTTGGTTTTCGTTTTTGAAGGAAACTGCTCATGACGTGGGCTTTGGAAGTGGCTGTTCTGATGAAGAAATCAGAGACATATGCACCCTTATTTTCTCTCCCATCTTTCCATAAGTTTTGCAAAGGACTTTTAGCAAACAGTAAGATACCACGAGCTTTTATTCACTGACTGTCTTTTATATGCCATAATTACGTGTAAAAGATCTTTTTACATACTATGGTTAGCTGCAATTGTGATTCTTCTACTTTTAGAAGTGCTTCTGGCTTTTATTACTTGAAAACTTGCAGTCCTTCTGTCCTTTTTTTCCTCAAACACATCCCTTGTCATGACTTAAGCAAGCAGTTATTTTCTTAAAGTAGTACTTCATGGATGTGATGGTAATCTACGTGAAACAGCAATAATGTCCTAAATTCTACAAGTATGATTGTGTATTGTTGGATTAAAAAGCAGCAGAACAATTCCATAACATGATATATTGTTCTGGACTTTGGAATGATCTGGAAATTTAGATATGGTAGCATAGTACTAGCAAGAGCACTGAGTTTCCAAGATCAGGAGTTGCTAACTTGAATTTCTTCTCACTGGAAATAAATAATATATGATGCCAATGAATGGAGGCCATAACATAATTAGCTGAATAGTGGTCATAAAAGGCCACACAAGTGACACACAAGGCAGGTGACTTCCTATTAACAAAGTATTTATCTGGCACAGTAAAACTACCCAACTAAATAAAAACAGAAACAAGGCGTAAAACCTCTGCGTTCTATAACAGCTGTTCTGTAAAAGAATATGTAGATGATCTGCAGCAACCAGAGTAGCGTGTAAGTTGTCTGTTTCTAGTAACAGTAACTTTTTTACTTTCAATTCCTTAATTCAGCCCTTCTGGAAGATGTGAATATTTGTCTTCAAGCATGTAGCAGCCTCCATGCCCTGTCTTCCTCCCTACCAGATGACCTTTTACAAAGGTACTTGCACAGCATTATATATGTTATCTGAATTATGCTGTTCCTGAAAATGTTAAGACCTTTTTTCCACCCACTTTTTGTTGCAGATGTGTTGATGTGTGTCGCGTTCAACTAGTTCATAGCGGTGCTCGTGTAAGGCAGACTTTTGGAAAACTTCTGAAGTCAATTCCCTTAGATGTGGTGTTGAGGTAAGTTCTTCACGTTAACTCCATACAGAGAACAGTTTTCTTTCTTTCTCAGAATATTTTCTTTCTGCAGAATAAAAAATAATGCTGAATGGATGTTACCACATTCTTCTTTCTTCTACTGTGTGTGATTTAAAATCACTTCATAGTAAACTACTAAAAGTATGAACAAACTTGATAAACTGTGCAGCACTTCTTGAAACGTATTATGACTACTTCTAAGGTCCACATTATCCAGAGCTTCAGGAATATTTTGTCCTACTCTTATCATAAAGAATTAAACCGTTAAAGCGTGTTGTCTTATCTCCAGAGTATGCTAATTTCCACTCATTGTATGTGTATAAATATATATATATCTATCTTTTGCGTAGCTTTTTTTCTGATTTATTCAATTACATGGCTTGTTTTTCCCACTGTTCCTGCAGCAACCGTAACCACACAGAAATACAAGAAATTTCTTTGGCTATAAGAAGTCATATGAGCAAAGCTCCAAGTAATACATTCCACCCACAGGATTTCTCTGATGTCATTAGTTTTATTTTGTATGGAAGCACTCATCGAACTGGGTAAGAACTTCTTTTTAAAACTGAAATTAACTGATGTTGAATTAATAGTGAAGAACTTCAGACTCTGTCTAGTTGAACATTTATAACTATTTTGTTACATTGTTTTACCTTCAGTCACTGTTTTTGTTCCTTTATAAACGTCCTCAAATACAGATATTTACATTATGTGCACAGCTGTTGAAGATCATGAGATATTTGATTGAGAACAATAAGTAACTGGCATGTGTACATTATAATCTTGTTAGTATATGAACTTTGTGTTTATGTACTGATGTTTTCTTTCAGGAAAGATAATTGGCTGGAAAGGTTATTCTATAGCTGTCAAAGGCTGGATAAACGAGATCAACCAACCATCCCTCGTAATCTGTTGAAGACTGATGCTGTTCTCTGGCAATGGGCTGTTTGGGAAGCAGCTCAGTTTACTGTTCTTTCTAAGCTGAGAACTCCTCTGGGTCGAGCCCAAGATACATTTCAAACAATTGAAGGTAATGTAAAGATTCTTTTTTTGTGGGATCTTTTTTATAAGTTTGTGTGGCTAAGAAATGTACGTCCCAGGCAAGAAACATAATGGCTTTATTTTTCAGTGGTAATAGATTTTAATATGTCCTTGTCTGAAGTGCCCAGAAAAGCAGAGTAGTGGTTGCATAGTTACGATTTTTGAGATATTTTACTTTAACACTGCTGTCTCTTGACATGTTGATTTAAAGCATTATCTGGTGAATGTTTCTTTTCTTCCATGTTTTGATGGCATATATAGGTATTATTAGGAGTCTTGCAGCTCATACGCTAAACCCTGATCAAGATGTTAGCCAGTGGACTACTGCAGACAATGATGAAGGACACAGCAGCAATCAACTTAGGCTTGTTCTCCTTCTACAGTATCTGGAGAACTTGGAAAAACTGATGTACAACGCTTATGAAGGATGTGCCAATGCCCTCACCTCTCCACCCAAGGTTTGTGTGTCTTACAGTACTTACGTTACCAGAAACCATCTGTTGACATGAGGAAAACATTTTTAGGATTGTGTGAGTCTTAACTCTGTAACCTTTTGGATTCTACAGCATTTAAGCGTGTACTCTAATGAAACCTGAAAAGAGTAGCTTCTAAAGCTGAGTTTGAGAATGCTAATTTGTCTGACTATGATGTAGTTTCTTTCCTAGAAGAGGTGGGAGGGGGGTGAGGAGCTTAATTCTGGAGTATCAGCCTGCGTAGTGGTACAATAGTAAGCAAATCTGAGTACCAGATTTTTGTAGCTGTTGCTTGTTTATGTGTTGTCAGCAGTCCCCTTGAGGGTTACTTTTTGAAGAATGAAATATTTATGAGATGCAGTTTTCTGTAGTTTTAGCTGCAAAATATCCTTCATTGTTGAAATAAGTTAATTACCAGACTTTAGTATTACAGTAATATGTAATTTAATCTTGAAGTGAATTAATGCTGTCAGCTTACTAGTGTGCGTTATTAGGTCAGTTGCATGCTGTACATGATTTCTGGGTGCTTGTATTCAGGACCTTCAAAATGCAGATTTTAACATGTATCTTTACCTCTCAGTTGAAAATTCAGCCACAGAGAAGAAACCCGTCATGACTTCGATAGTTTCTCATATTGAGCACTGAATGCAATCATTTTGATTCGTATAAAAGACAGGGATTGTAAAACTGTTATCTTTTTCTGTCTTACAAGGTTATCAGGACATTCTTTTATACTAATCGCCAGACGTGCCAAGATTGGCTGACGCGGATTAGACTTTCCATCATGAGAGTTGGACTGCTGGCCGGTCAGCCTGCTGTGACAGTCAGACATGGCTTTGACTTACTCACAGAAATGAAAACTAATAACAGTTTATCTCAGGTATTCTCTTTTAATTTTTCGTTGACTGTCATAAAAATATCCCCCTATGTCTTAAAATCTAAGCTAATGTGATCAGTGGTTATTAAACTAAGTATTTTATAAGAGTAGTTTTTCTGTTTTTACATGAAAAGCGACTCTTAAGGTTTATACTTCTCTACTGACAGATTTTTGTGGTTGGGTGATGTGGATTGGAGATTACAGTGTATTCCGCACATCTGGTCAAATACCGTACATAAGCGATTCATTCATGGTTTGAATTGAGCAGTTTTTGTTTAAGGAGGAGGCATTGCTTAAACCTTAAGAGACTTGCTGCTCTGTTGTATTAGTCTGAGGTTTGTGGCAATGTCTGACTTGTCAGTGTGAGCAGGAGGGGTGTATTGTGAGGGATGTTTTCCTGCATGAAGTAACTGGCAGATAAATGTGGGGTGGGATGAGGGAATCAAGGGATTGTTTGCTTAAAAACGTCAGTAACTTGGTCTGCTGAAATCTTTTGCTAGGTGTTTCTTACTCCTGCTTCTCTGTGATTTCTTAAGTTTATTTTTATGTAGCTGTAGACCACTGTATATAGTGATTACAAGCTATATTAACATTGAAACTGGGAATTTGTGGCATGAATGCTTTTCTGAGTACTGCTGCATTTCCAAAAGCAGTGTTAATGGAGAGATGGACAGAGTCCTGCGCTTGTGTAGGCGTGTAGTGAAGTACTGCTTTACTCTATTCAAGCATTTAACAATGCATGTAACTCTTACTTCATTTGAGATTCCTTAGATAAAGGTTTTTGTTTGGTTTTAGGGAAATGAATTGGAAGTGACAATTATGATGCTGGTGGAAGCATTATGTGAACTTCATTGCCCTGAAGCTATTCAGGGTATCGCTGTCTGGTCTTCTGCTGTAGTTGGGAAGAGTCTTACCTGGATCAACTCTGTAGCTCAACAGGCAGAAGGGCGGTAAGTTTTTTCCAGATAACTGAACGTTATGTATTTGGACTTTGTTTCTTCCTGTGCATACTTCTACTATTTAATACATCAAGTATTTTTAGATGTTTACTTTATCTACCTTACCAGGATTTTAGTATAAATGGTGTACAAAGGTTCCTTTTTTCTTAGTTTCTTCCACTTAGCAGTACTGTTTCAGTTTTCTATTTCCTTTTCTGATACAAAATATTATTGCTACAAATGTCTTTAATGTTCTGGCCAATGGCAAGGTCTGAGTATTGCTCATGGTTTGCCAAGAGAAGCAATCCAAGGGAGATGCTTTGCAGGTTTAGTTTTTGTGCCTGAATTGTGGTGATGCTGGCTCCTTAAAGCAATACATACTTGGGTTGTTGTAAAGAAATATTGCAATACACCACTTTACCCAAAAGAAAACTGATTCTGTAAAATGCTGACAAAAATATTAAACTATTTAAGGTTTGAAAAAGCAACTGCGGAGTACCAGGAGCACCTGTGTGCCATGACAGGAGTAGACTGCTGTATATCGGGCTTTGACAAAACTGTTCTGAAGTTGGCCAATTCCAACAGTGTGAATAATGCCAGTCCAAAGCACTCCTTGAATGGTCAGTATTTGTTGGTTTCTTCTGGAAAGTATGTGTATAAAATGAGAACATTCATTGGTAATTACAGCATCTGATTCTTACTTTTGATCTATTTCTGCCTGCAGTTAAATTTAATCACTTAATGCCATTGAAATTAATATCACATATGTATATGAGAATTTGCAATATTGATGTCTAGCTGAATGAGTTTAATAGGTAAAATCTGTGTTTTAGTAGGTTAATCCTAAATTATTTAGATCATAACATGTACTATATCATCATAACAGTATTGTAGCTGCACTATTTATTAAAGGTTTTCTAAGCTGAGACTTTGCTTCAGTATTCTGTTTCATCTTTGAGAAGAGAGATTTTGTTCCTAATTCAGTCCTTTCGTTTTCCTATTTTAAAACTTCTTTAGAGACATGGACTGAAGTTTTCCAAAACCCCCCTTGCAAAGATCCTATTTATTAACAAGAAAACAAACCAAGCATTCTTCCTCCATACTGTACTTCCTTAACTATTACGTAACAGTTAAAAAGAATGACATTTGAGTAAAGATGTGAGCGTTACATTTGAGCAATATAGTTAATATTTTAAAGCACATAAGTATATCTATATGTACATGCTGTTTTTGTTATTGTTCCACAGGAGAAACTAGAAAAACTGTTCTGACTAAGCCAAGTGACTGTTCACCTGAAGTTATAAATTACTTGGGTAACAAGGCATGTGAATGTTACATTTCAATTGCTGATTGGTCTGCTGTTCAGGAATGGCAAAATATGGTCCATGACTTGAAGAAGAGCACGAGTAATACCTCAATCAATCTGAAAGCAGATTTTAACTACATAAAGTAAGAATTTCATTCATTTATTCAACAGTGTCTTACATTATTGAAGTTCTCTTGGATTTTAGTAATAATGCCATTGAAATAAAGGTGTGATAAGGAAGTTTCTTCCTTAGGGGAGGAAAACATACTTATCTGTATGGCCTGTAAATATCATAATTAACTTTGTGGGTAGTTGCTGTGGCTTTCTGGCTGTCAAGGTTTTTTGAGTGTTCAAGAAGAAAGTCTTTTAATTGAAAGCAGAAGCTAGCAAACTTAATCTGGTTCTGCTGGTAGAAGGTGAATCCTTTCACACAGTCAACTTCTTAAAATGCCTGTTGTGGTACAATTTTTGAAAGATACTCTGATTAATGTAAAAAGTACATTAATGAGGTGGATTTAGTGGCATAAATATTTGTTTTTAATAGTTTTGAATTTCAGCTTTTGTGTTTCTTAACCCTTGATTGTCTGGTTCCTAGAAAAGATTGGTGATGTTGAAACAGACCTTCAAGGTTTAAAGGTCCTTTCATTTAATTGGACAGCTTGATTACTTTCCATACCTGTTCTGTTGCTGTTAAGCTTAGCAAAATCCTGAAATTACTTGACTTAAATGAAGCTCCATCCCAAAGCTTACTTTCTATGCATGAAGGAAAAAATGTTTGTTTTTAAATTCTTGCGTAGTCAGACTTTCTATGGTCAGGGAGGAATGGGTAGGAAAGTATTATTTATGGTGTGTTAATACGAAAACTTTGCAGCTAGAAATAATGTATTTTTTTCTCGTGTATAAATGCTTTATTAAAACCTGGGGGTTTTGATACCATTCTTCCTTTTTTTTTTTTTTTTTTTTTCCCCCTCCTGTTTGAATAAGAGATATTCTGCTTCTGGAATGAAGCAGGAAATATGAAAAATAAACCTGTAAAAATTGAATTGCAGATCCCTGAGCAGCTTTGAGTCCGGTGAACTTACTGCATGCACTGAACAACTGGAATTATTACCAGGAGAAAATATCAACCTACTTGCAGGGGGATCCAAAGAAAAAATAGGTATGTTACTTCAAATAGAGAATGACGTTAGTTGAATTACAAGTAGATAATTCTCCATAATATCTGTGTGACCAACTGTATCTTCTGAATGCATTTTGCCATGTTTGGTGGACTGACATGTAACCTTTATGAATTAAGCTACAGAATGATTTGCAATGATAACTTGAAAAAATAACTTGTAGTATTTAAAATGTGTCTTTTCTGGCGTTAATGTGTTGTAAGTCACTTGTTAATGTTAATGAGTAGATACACGTGTAAAAGTGAATTTTTTCCCTGAGATCTTTGCTTTCAAAAATTCATTCTTAATGTGTGATATTTAGAAGTTCTACTTAGTTGCAATTTTTTTAATCTCTTTGTAGACATGAAGAAGCTCCTTCCCAATATGCTAAGTCCTGACCCGAGAGAACTTCAAAAAGCAGTTGAAGTACAACTTCTGAGAAGTTCGGTGTGTCTGGCAACAGCTGTAAACCACATGGAACAGGAGCAAAAGTGGCAGTCAATATCTGAGTAAGTTACAGCATGCTATGAATGAGTGTATTGTACTGTGACAAGCTGTTCTCGTTTTTCAGATGAAACTTTGTGAACCTCATAATCTGTGCGTCAGCATTTATAGTACTGTTGACTCCTAGCTTAGTCTGTTACGAGATATAAATTTACTTGGGGGACATAAATTGATATTTAACTTAAAAGACTGTTAGTTGAGTCAAAATGTGACTTGTGTATGATTTTTGAATGATTTCTTGATCATCCATATGCAGATGTTGGAGCTGCTTTTTTGTTCAGTATTCTTGATACTGTTTTCTCATAAATAGTCCAGCTAACGAAAATAACTTTTATTTCAGAAATGTTATAAAATACTTAAAGCAAACATCACGAATAGCTATTGGACCTTTAAGACTTTCCACGCTCACCGTGTCTCAGTCTTTACCAGTGTTGAGCACTCTTCAGTTGTATTGTTCTTCTGCTTTAGAAAACACTGTATCCAACAGGCTGACATCAGAGGTATGGCTGCGTGTTTAAAACGTAAATTTGATTAACGGTTTTCTAATTCTATAGCTGTGTCTTGAAGTATTGAAGGTAGAATGTAGAACTAAAGAATCATTGAGGTTGGAGAAGACCTTTAAGATAATCAAGTCCAAATGTCAGTCAGAACTACTGGGTCCCATCACTAAACCGTGTCAGTTAATGCCACATCAACATATCTGAGCTACCTCTAGGGATGGGAGCTCCACTGCTTCCTTGGCAGCCCAGTCCAGTGCTTGACCATCCCCTCCAAGAAGAAACTTTCTGGTATTTGATCTAAATCTCCCTGGCAGTTTGTGACTGTTTTCTCTGACACTGTATAAAGGCCCTTTTAGTTTTCTAAAGTTCTTTGACTCATTTGTTTTATTTTAAATTTACACTTCAGATGGATTTCTATAGCTATAATTACACCATTTCTTTCAACATTTCTTTGAAAAGCAACTTAAAATAAAACTGCAATAACATCATGAAAGTAACCTTCAAGTAATGAAAGAAAAAACCAACAATTACTTTGTCAATTAAAAACAATGTCAAACTTCAGTGAGCACAGGTGACCTGTTTTCTGAACAATGTGACTAGGAGTGATTGCGCTTGTTAGTGAGCTTGTTCTTATGGTTGTCCTCTCAAAATCAAGCATGTCTTCATAGGTCTACGTAATACTTATTTTCTTTATACTAGTTAGTCGTACAACTTGACTAATAATCCTGATAAGAATGCTTGCTATGCACTAAAGTAGTCTTTGCTTTTAATAAACAAAAATACTTATTAAGCTCTCTGACAGCTGTACAACCTTCATGCCTCTTTCAGGACTGTCTTATACCTCTCTTCAATGATGCTTTGAGGTCATGTAAACAGCATGATGTGAGACCATGGATGCATGCACTGAGATACACGGTGTACCAGAATCAACTGATGGAAAAACTTAAAGGTATATAAGCTCCTATTTTAGTGTTAAAAGTTGTTAAATACAGAATTTAAACTTCAGCTTTCCATTAAAAGCAGGTGCTGCATCTTGAACTTAAAAACTGACCTTAGTAATACAAGGTTTTCTTATTTAGATGTCTTCCCTTATCTGGGTGTCTCAGTTATTACTGTAATGCAGACTTTTTTAAGAAAAAGGAGAGTTCTGGATTCATTCTTCTAATTGCACTTTACTTGCTTATCTAACTGTACTTTAAGTATTTCACTTTTGAATGCTTCAGTACTTAAAAATGGTCATGAAAACCATGAAAGTGCATTTCTAGATTAAAAATCATTAAGTCACTGAAGTGTTTTAAGGAAGTTTTAGGAAATACAAAAGGATTGACCAAGTTCTTTACTGATGGCAGTATACAAAATACTCCTGTATCGGAGAGAAATTATATCCCGGATAAAATTACTGATTTTTTTTTTTTAACTAACTTTGCTTAGTATGTCTTGCTTTCTTCTTCAGAACCAACAGTCCCAATTAAGAGTCATCTAATGGAGCTGGGCTTAACAGCAGCAAAATTTGCACGGAAGCGAGGAAATATTGCCCTGGCTACACGATTGCTTGCCCAATGCAGTGAAGTTCAGCTAGGAAAAACCACCACTGCACAGGACTTAGTCCAGCACTTTAAAAAACTGTCTGCACCAGGTCAGATTGATGAGAAGTGGGGTCCTGAACTTGATATTGAGAAAACAAAGCTGTTATACACAGCAGGTGAGTTTCTGCTAGTGATATTGTAGATGCTTGAGCTGCTTGTTTTCATGACCAGGCTAAATCCTCTGACCTTGAGTAACTCTTAATAGGATGAAAGCAATTCCTAATGATGCTGTCCTATTAACTGCTGTTTCAATCTGAGTTTTCTTTCTAAGATACATCATTATGAGCTGTAACTGAAAATGCTGAATTTTTGAAGTATTTTGAATGAAGTTAACACTACTGAAGATATGCTTTTCATGATGTGCAGGTCAGTCAACACATGCCATGGAAATGCTGAGTTCTTGTGCCATATCATTTTGCAAATCTGCCAAGGCTGAATATGCAGTTGCTAAATCTATTCTTACGCTGGCTAAATGGATTCAAGCAGAGTGGAAAGAGATTTCAGGACAGTTAAAACAAGTGTATAGAGCTCGGCAACAGCAGAATCACGCTGGTCTGTCTACCTTGTCTAAGAACATATATACTTTGATTGATCTCCCAGCTGTTAATACATTAGAAGAAGAATATCCCAGGATTGAAAGTGAATCTACAGGTAGAGTTGTTTTTCTACTTAGTTGTATTTTGTTAAATTATTCGTGATTACACTGAGGGAT
>PPHD01009703.1:0-20355 GCA_002909625.1 Bambusicola thoracicus | reverse complement strand
TTTAGTTTGCAGGGTGCTGAATATTCGTTTTCATATTGAAGTAAAAAAT
Organism: Bambusicola thoracicus; assembly: GCA_002909625.1. Taxonomy (NCBI): domain Eukaryota; kingdom Metazoa; phylum Chordata; class Aves; order Galliformes; family Phasianidae; genus Bambusicola; species Bambusicola thoracicus. The sequence goes on along the minus strand of PPHD01009703.1, from coordinate 20,306 downwards.
AGAGCTATTGTCTAATAAATGTTGTACTGAAACATCAGATTACACTGGGGTTTTTAGTGCATTTTTAAACTGAATTACCTTCAATCCAGTTAAATTAAGTGTGAATTAAAAAAAAAAAAATCAGATTGAAATGCACTTGCATGGCTTCACTGACAAATCGTTTTCACAGTTCCACAAAGAAAAAAAATAAAGAAAGGGGTAAATGTTGTCAAGATATATATTTATTATGATACATACTGCAAGAATGCAACTGAAAAACTATGTGATAATGTTTGGAAGAGGTTCTAATTCACTTGAAATGCTGTATCTTAAAATGAGGCATCTGTCTTTGCCTAACGATTACTTTTTTTCTAGTCACTTACTGTTACACTTATGCATTTTAAACTTGACACAGACTGCATGTTACACTGCACCTTGTTTTCTGTACACTGTGATTTCAGAAAACGTATGTATTAAAAACTATTGAGATTACATCACGTGTACCTGTAAAATTCCTACTCTATTTTAGGAATGAGCTGCATGAAGCTGAAGTTCAGTGTGCAACTCAACCATGTAGTTTGTGTGACCCTTTCCTGCCCTATTTTAGTCATGAGCTGCATAAGTCCAATATGCAACTCAGTTCAATCATATTGATTATTTGACCCTTTAAGCATTAAAGCCTCCTTACTTTTTTTTTCTTTCACCGACTTTAAACCAACTTCAATGCATTTCTATTTAAAGTGATATAAAAAGAAGAAAGCTCTGGGTTTTATTTACCTCTGTATTCTTAGTATTAACTAAGATGTAGTTAATCTAAAACAGTGACTAGTAGTGACTCTATGCTATGAATCTCTGCTTTTCATATATATAACTTAACAGGATTTACTTTTTTTTTTTTCCTTTCTTACTTCTCTGATGTGGGTTTGTTTTTTTTCTCCCAGGAATCTGTCTTTATGTGTTGTAGCTGTAGCTCTTCACTTCATGCTCAATGCAACAAATTCCTAGAAAAAAGTTTCTCCTACCAGAAGTATTTTTCTCCCGGATGCTGGCTCCCTTATCAATATATTACATCCATTTTCTGTTTCTTAGTTGAGATTTTTAATAGAATTGAGATATTAAAAAGAAAACATACTTTAAAGCCAACTTCTACAGCATTAGTGACTATCCATTCTTGTATGACTTCATCTGTTTCTTTATGCATGCAAATTTTTATCTCCCCAGCCAAATAGAAATTTAGCTTCTTTTTGATTGCCTTAATTTGTATTCATGGAAAGCTGATCTGGAGCTTTTCTTTCTCTTTTTTTGGTTCAGAAATCTGGAGCTTTGACAGGTGTACCAATTTCTGGGGTAAGTCAACTTTAACTCAAATTTTGCACGAGACGTAACTTCACCGCAAAAATCTTTAAGAAGGGTGAATCTTGCTACAAAAAAAGTTGTTGGTTTCCAAGTTTTTTAGCTTCATGTTTAACATGAAATAAATTTTGAAGTTGAAATAATGCTGAAGAAGTTAAGATCTGGCTGTAGAAATATAGCTGTCAACTCTAATGCATATGTGTAGTTACATTGAAAACTGAGAATCTCTAAGGAAATGAATAGCATTACAGAATGGAACCAAGCTCTGCTTTATATGTAAAAGGGATTCAGTATATATATATAATTCAGAAATTTGAGACAGATTCTCATCTTTTTTTCCACAACATGCATTAAATAAATATGTATTTTGATATTTTGATTATTTACCACAAGTATCATGACACATTTTATTTGCAGTTCTTACAGAGGGAAGAGGGCTGTCTCTACAGGTTTTCCCTCAGTTTCAGTTAGCTGCGTGTTCCTAATAGGCTAGAGCTAGAGTTAAATATATCTCTTCATGTTACTTGTTTGTGAATGTGATTTGTATGCAGAAATTTGCTAACAAAAAAAATCCTTTTTTTCAGTGCTTGGGTGACCAGTCTGCTGCTCTTGTTGGGCAGATGTGCTTCCAAGATGGGCAGGCAAAAAACACGTATGTTATGTTGAATGTTGTGAGACAAACAGTAGGTCACTGCTGTTTTAAATTTAGTATTATGTTCCCTTCTGAGCTAACTGCCAAACACTTTTGTAGTTACCGCATAACTTCAGCTCTACCTTTCAACTGTGTTAATCTAGAAATTGAATGGTGTCCTGGCTTTTGAATAAAATACTGAAGATATTAAAGTAAAATGGTTTGTGATGTATAGTTTGGAACAAAGTCACTGTGAGGAAATATCTCTGTGTGAAAGAAGGTTTTTAATTTTAAAATACACCAAAACACAGAGCAGAGTAGTTGCTATTATAATTTAAATGGTGTGATCTAAAGTTAAACAAATACACTCAGCAGAAGTTAAGATTGCATAGATTTCAATGACAAAAACCACACAGTACTGCTAGATAGGGTTCATTTAAGCTACAGTGCTTAGCTTTGGTTCTGTATCTTAGTCATGGAGAATTTTAAATCTGATTTTTTTTTTCCTAGTTCTCAGCATCTCAGTTTCCCTTGTTTAAAATAGGTGATCAGTTAAATCAGGCAAGTGGTGTAATCAAATATTTATTTGATGAAAAGCTCTATGCTTAAGTGACTTATTGTTTCATTTTCTATTGCTTAAATGATTGTCTAGGTACATACACAGCATTGGACTTTCACAGATTTAATTACAGATTAATCTATACTTGTTGCTAATTTACCTTCAAGTTATCTTTTATACTTGCAGACAGATCAAAGTTAGTAGCCTTGTGTTTTGTTAAAACAAACATGCTTCTGAGCAATTTTGTCACAAAGCATTTTTGTAAGGAATATTTTTATAAAATAAGAGATGTTTGGAAAAATATCCACCTGAAGCTAAATATCAGATGAGATTTCTAGCCAATCTGTGATACTACTTTATCCTTTTTATTCAACAAATATAACCGAAGACTTTCTCGTTACTATTTGTAAGCTCTGGATTTTCAGAGTATTAAGGAAAAATGAATTCCTAATTAGTTAGAATAAATGAGCACAGAGTATGAGGTTATTAAAATATGTTTTTGTATGCATGTGCGTACATATACATGTAGTGTTTCAATTGAGAAACATGCAATTTTTAGAAGTTGAATGTTTTTTTTTTAAAAAACAATCTTTGTGACGGGAACAAAGTTTGTTGCATTTTCACCTTTAAAAGTTTGAACTCAATGTTGTGAAATATTTATTTTATAAAGTGGCTTTCATAATCAGCTTAAACTGAAGTAAGTAAACACTGCCAGCAGAGAGGAATTCAGACTCGGCTTTCAGCTCTGTCTGCATCTTGATAAGTACTGTACAAGAAATGATCAGAGAGAAAAGTGTGGAACTAGATTTTTCAGTCTCAGGCTGCATTTAAATAAACTGTGTGAGAATGGTTTCATCATCCGTTAATGGTAACATGAATTTCAAGGGGAAAAAAAAAAGTGGTGTCTTGATTCTCCATAGGGGAGTCATGGATTCAGGAACTGCAGTAACTGCTTATCTTTTAAGTGCCCCAGTTTTAACTTTTCTTTGCTCTCATGCTAGGTATGGAACAGGATGTTTCTTGCTGTGCAATACAGGCCAGAAGGTCGGTTGTGTTTTTTTCATTTTTCACTAGTTTTTAACAATCTTCAGTTAAGTAGTTGAGTAAAATTATAAATAAATCTTAAACTTATTAGCAATAATTGCATTGCTAGAGGTAAGGAAAAATGCATATTGAAATAAAGAAGAACAGAAGGTAATAGTTTGGTCAAGGTGTTTCAGCAAGACTGTTATTTCCTAGCTGCAAAGTGAACTTCCCATAGCAAGTTTCTTGCTTTTCCCTTGTGTATAATTCTTAAACTCACTCAAAAAAAATGCTGAGTGTTGTGTTACTTACATGCTCTATTCTTGTCTTGGCTATTTTATTCTTTATTTTTTCACATTTGTTTCTCTGTCGTACTAGTTGAATAAATAGAGGAAATCTTTGTGTTACTTCTCATTGACATCTTCTGAAGTCCCCCAATTATTTGATATAGAAAGTCTGGAAAGATCCAGGCAGAATGAAAATTAAAACATCAGCAATTCAGGGGTTTTCTCTCAGCTGTTTATATAGATAATTTACTTTCTTTAAACTTTCTGTATATCCTTTTTTTTTTTTTTTTTTTTCTCAGTTTTATCTCTTATTTTTTATCATGTGCATGTACTTAAGTAAATATTTTCTGCCTGTGTTTTTTCTTTCTTCTTACCCTATTTAGTCCGTGTTTTCTGACCATGGTCTTCTAACCACGATAGCTTACAAACTGGGCAGAGACAAACCTGTTTGTTACGCATTAGAAGTAAGTAAAATAATTTCTTCCTTTTTATAGTGATATATGGTTATGATTACCTTTGTTTTTTAGTATCTTTCTGTTATCTCCTGTGAAACCATTCAGTTGCACAGAAATTAAAATCGCTTTTTGTTATAGCTTAGCGCCTCAAGGCTTATGAGTGGTTTTGGTTATCCTATCTCCAACCTACATTGCTAATCTAAGAAAAATATTTCTACATTGAATCTCTGGGCAAAATGTCTGAAAAATTTTTTAAGTTCCACAGCCTCAAATCTTTCATAAATGTTCTGAGTAAAAAAATAAACCAAGATTGAGTTTAAAAAGGAGGATGTACTGCATGTTTTAGCTATTCTGACCAAATAAAAAGCATGACTAGATATCTTCTATTTTTAATTTCATTCTAATGGTTTTTACTTCAAACTTAAAAATCTTAGCCAAATTTCTGAGGCAAGATACAATTAAGCTCTTTTTACCTACTAAAACATAGATGCCTATTTCCAGTTCCTTTAGTTCCTCAGTTCTCCACACAACTCTGAGGATATCCAAATTCTGTAGAAAATTGGACTTTACCTATAACTTAAAGTTTCATCGTTCTAAAACTTTGCCTCTGAAGCACAGAGCAGCTCAACAACCATTTGACACCACTGCTTTGCTGGGATCAGTAGAATTATTCTTCCATCTCTGTTGATTCGTGGGCTTGATCTAATAGTTATTTTTTAAAAAGCATACTGAATTGTCCGCGATCGTTGAGCTTTTGAAGTGAGCCTATGTTTTCCATGTTGAACAGACCAAGACAAGACACAGGATTTTCTTCTCTGGGAAAATAATTTATGGCTTACAGTTATCAGGATGTGGGAGTTATATTTGCCATGTTCTGGCAACTTTGGGATTTTCATTTTGTACGTATGTGTGAGAGGTCTGGTTGTTTTTTAGATCTTGTTTGAGAGTGACTTTCATTTCCACATGCTCACACATGCTTATGCACACTTTTCTTCTTCATCATCTTTAATAATATTGTCTGAAAAAAATGTCTTCAACAGAAGATACTGTGTTCTTTCTACTCCTACATCCATACTAGAATAATTTCATGGTTAAGACGCTTTCTAGAGTGAAAAATAGTTTTAATCAAACCTGTATGTTTTAACTGTAACAGCTAACTGTTCAGAAAACACCTCTGTTTCCTTCTAGCAATGGCTTAGAATGAGAATATAATGCTGTTTCCATTTCACTTGAAGCTTAGTTTAGTATACTTGAGACTATCTTGTATAGAAGCCCAAATGGGTTTTTGCTGTGAGATGGGAGGCACGCAATTTATCTGTGATACAGTGAAACCATTCAGGGACATTTATTGAGGCAACAGAGGAATTTTGCTGTCAAATGAAAGTGACTAATTTTTCTGTCACTCTGGCTGTTTGTATTTAGACTCTAGACATAATTAGTTTTGTCCCTAAATTAGAGGAACTCAGAAGATTGCTTAGGAAGTTAGGCAACTCTGTTCCATGGAAAAATTATATGCAATTGTCATTGTTTTGTTTTCTTCAGGGATCTGTTGCAATAGCTGGTGCTGTTGTTCGTTGGCTGAGGGACAATCTAGGTATTGTTAAAACTTCACAGGAAGTTGGTGAGTATTTGCAATTTGTAGCTGTTAATTTCAAGTGTTCTTTTTGACGTGCTTGATGAGTTGTTGAATTCTAATGGCTGCATTATTGTTAAATAAAAGCTCAAAATATTCAAGTAAAGCAGAGCTGGAAGATGCATACATTTTGCTATGCAGCCCCTGTTTATTGATATTTTTCACTGATATTTCATACAGCATATCACTAAGATCATTGAAAACATTTGTTGACTTTCCCTAGCAAGCAGGTTTTCAGTAATATGCTGAACTTGCAATATTTGTACAGTATTCAATTTTACAGAGCCAAGAGTATGTAGGTCTCTGTTAAGAAACCCAAAGCATATTGGATCCTAAACCAATAAATGTATTTTTTGTGTCATAAACATGGCAATCTGAAGCCCTAAATTTGCAATGATTGATGCAGAAGAATTCATATCCATTGAAGTGGAGACCTCAGTTTGCAAAGCTGTCTCTTAAAGGAATTGTGGATTATCATAGAATCAAGGAACCTTTAAGATCATTTAGTTCCAACCCACCTGCTATGGGCAGGGACACTTCCCATTAGACCAGTTTTCTGAAAGCCCCAGTCCATCCTAGGGCAAATACCCACAACAGTTGCCTGTTTTGGCCACAATTCCTTTAGAAATTGTGTTGCTGATTTTTTCTGCTTGAGCTGAACTGGAACAAACTGGTGTGTAACAAAGAAACTACGAATACACCAAACCTTGAAAAAGGGAAAAAAAGATCAAAAATATGCATTATAACACTTTCAAAGTGACTGATATAATGAGATTTAGGATTGAAAAGCAATTCAATATTTTTTTTAATAATTTGACATATTTTTGAAAAGTGGGAAAAAAGTAGAATTCAGATTGGACTTAAAACTAAGCAGAAATGTAAAACAGTCTGTTTTTCTACGAGAAAGACTCACTCTCACCTATATTTGTATACAGAAGAATACAAGAAGAATTAGCCAGTTGTTGAAACACAATGGTACTTGTTGGCTTCGTAAGTTTCATTAGACCTCTGAAAGATCAGGGATCCAAGAACTTTGATCTTGTCATTGTTGCTAAAATCTTGTGGGACTTCTGTCATTGTTTCCTGTTTCCTTAAAAGTGTTTTCCTCCTCCCTTTACTCCTCTAAGTGGATTCTGTATGAAAGTACCATTCAAAAAATAATTTTTGACTATATTTCCCTACCTTTCCCCTCTATTGCTATAGTTTGATTAATGCGAACAGAAGAAATTTTCAAAAGCTGAAAAAATATTCTTTCTTTACTTGTTATAGGAAGGAGCTGCATATTAACATTACTTCATTTGTCATGCTGGATGCTTTAATACAAGTTTTAAAATTACATATTTTAATATTGAGGAGTTCAAATATCTGAAATTACTACTCAGATATTAAGAAACTTCACATTTCCTTGTAGTTGGATGTGTGATTATATACTTAAGATGAGAATTTAGGACTCTAAATCCATTTGAAATTAATGGGAATTTAGTTCTTAACTCCCTTTGGTCTTGATCCAGTTTTACATGCTTGCCTTGACTTAAATGCAAGTGTGACCTTTCAGAAAGCTTTGAAGGTAGAATTCTTTACCCAAAGGATGCCCTTTGAAAACCTCAAAGAATCTAAGTCAAAATGTCAAGTAAATCATTTTGGTTTTTGATTTTACATTTACCACAGCCTCCTACGCCCCATCTTCCATTCATATTGTTGCAAGTGGACATCATGTTACAGATGAGGAGATGGCCAGTTAGTTGTATTTTCTAATCGTAATGACTTGATGGCTTTTGTAGCTACCTAACATGTTATAAATATTCTCTCTTTAAATAATGACATATCTGAATGTCATATTTAAGTGCTGGTGTAGTTATGAAAAGCTAAGTAAAGACTGTTTGTCTGTGCATTAGAAAAACTGGCTGCAGAAGCGGGAACTTCTTATGGCTGCTACTTTGTGCCAGCATTTTCAGGACTGTATGCACCTTACTGGGAACCCAGTGCAAGGGGGTAAGGATCTGAATAAGCACCACTTTTGCAAGAAAATTTAATTATTTTACAAATACTAACACCAGTCCTTTCAGGTATGAGAAATTGGTTTTGGTGGTTTTTTTTTTCTTTCTTGATTCGCTGTAGTATCTTCAAGCAACCTCTGTTTTTCCGTTCAAAACAGCAACTGCTACTGATCGAAGAATGAGGACTAGCTGATTCGGCCAATCATCCTTCTACCCACCTCTTAAAAATTTTAAAAAAAGAAGGGAGGGATGGTAGAAAACACTTAGACAAGGTTGTGCTTTTTGGAGGACAGTTTACAGAATCACTGATTAATAGAATATCCTGAATTGGAAGGGACCCACAGGGATTGCTTTATCGTTCATAAACTAGGACAGGGAAAGTTTAGGTTAGCTATTAGGAGGAAGTTTTTCACTCTGAGGGTGGTGTCATATTGGAACAGGTTGCCCAGAGCGGTTGTGGATGTCCCATCCCCTGGGGCATATAAGGCCAGGCTGGATGTGGCTCTGGGCAGCCTGGTCTAGTGGTTGGCGACCCTGCATATAGCGGGGGAATGAAACTAGATGATCATTGTGGTCTTTTTCAACCCAGGTCATTCTGTGATTCATGACACAGAAAGAGCCAGCTTTTTTTACTTCACACATTTCTGGTTCTGTGTACCTGTGAACTGTCGGGCAATAAAAGCAGAAAATTAAGAAATTAGTAGTGATTTATTTTTCTGCGCTCACTTTCCCACAGCTGTTGCATTCACAATGTCAGTTGATTCAACCTTCTAAATTCTTTCTTATTTCACTTCCCTTTCTTCTTTGATTTCTGTCTATTAAGCACTCTTCAGTATAATGCCTTCCAATCCCTTCCTTTTGTTAAGACTTAACAGTCTCATACTAGTTAGATCTACTGGTTGAAGTAGTAGCCTTCTGTTTGTTCTTTTCTGCTACTGTGAGCTTGTCTGCTGTTGCTGGAATCAGAGCATGCCATGAGAGTCACAGAAGCATAATACATATAAAATAACTTTCCTAAACTGAAAAAAGAAATCTTTAAGAATATCCAGTTCCCAAGGCCTGGAAGTCATGTTCATAGAAATTAGACGCTTCTAGTACTTAAGGAACAGAAACCTCTGACATAAATATTCTAACAATTTTTTAGATCACAGTGCTTAGCTTCTTAACTATTATAAGCTGATCTTTGAAATGGCAGTAACTAAAAATGTCCTTTAATATATCAGTTCTTGCATGTATCCAGCACCAAATACACAGCATTGACCCAACCGGGCTTTTCATTTTGGAACTGAAAAGCATGAGAGAATTATTAAGATTTTAGTGACTACTGATACTGTTTTTTAAACAGAAGTTATCCTAGATCATACATTCCTTAAGGGAAGAACACTTGAATTTGTGTTAATGTGTATGAATATGCACCCTTATTGCATGCACATTGACAATAACTTTGTAAATTATGGCAATGAATTGTATTGATTGAACACTGAAAACAGCTTATCACAGAGATAAGAGAACTCAGATTAAAAAGAAACAAGCGTTTTAACATTAAAAAGCAGCCCTTATATGACAGAACTGAATGAGCTATGAATTAAAAGCCCTAAGTCTGAAGTATTTTCTGGAAAAGATGTTCTAACTGCTGGTTTTCTTTTTGTTCAACAGTATTATCTGTGGCCTTACCCAGTTTACAAACAAAAACCACATTGCCTTTGCTGCACTAGAAGCAGTCTGCTTCCAAACACGAGAGGTAAAAGAAAATTAGTTGTTAAATTCATTGTAAACAAGTATGATAATAGCAACTGTAAATCTTCATAAAGTGAGAGGATTAAAAAGGTTGACTGAAAGTCAGGTGCTTCATACCACACGTGTATGCTAATTTATATGATGCTCGTGTTGAAGAATTGTTCCTGTGAACTTAGCTACAATGATCTAGTTGGGTGGTACATTATTCTTATGGTTTTTCCCTACACTTAAAATAAGTGAACACATTTAGTGAATATCATGAGATGCAGAACAGGCAAACTAAAATTGGCAGTGCCAAAACTGAAATGTAGCATTAGTTCTACTTCACAGAGGATTACATTCTCTATTCTTTACTCTGACAGATATGATTGATGTTGCTTTCAGTACACAAGAGCAGCAGACATATCAAGGGAAATCCATATTTACTTCTTGTCCACTACATATCTAATTGTCTTTGCCAACATTCTGCAAAAACAAAACTAAATTCTCACACTCAAAATTAATCCTTCAACCAAATCAAAGAGCATGGTATCAGTATGTTTAAGCATTAAAATATTTTTATTACCATCTACTATCAATTTATGCTCCTTGTGTTCTGTAAAAGTATAAGACAGAATGAAGGTCATGAACTCTAAGGGGTAGGAGTCAGACCTAAATATGATTTCATGCTTTTAAGATGATGTTATGTAAACATTATGTAATTTGTTTTAAAACACTGTATAAGAGGAAGAAGACAGCTTCTTATTTCTCTAGTAACAATGAATAAAGTAAGAAATACTCCTGTGAAAAAAGAAAGCCAGAAACTTCAGCAAGGCAGATGTTTTTGAAGCTATGCTAACACCCTCTGAGTCCTCAGAAAGTCATGAAAGGAACTTAGTGGTTTATATCTCTTAATTCTGATACCAAAAGTCAAAGTAAAATTACAGTCAACTGAAGTGATAACCTAGTTTGTTGTCTGCTCTTCTCTTTCCTTATCCCTCCTCCTATCCATTCCATCTCACATGACAGCTCAATGAACTTTCTAGCAAAAAATTATCCCTCTTTTGCTGAGCTGTTTTTTTGCTGGATTAATGACCTCAGCTGCCTCGCAGAGGACTGTTGCAAATGTCACAACAAGAGACAGCATGTGGCTGGTAGTAGAAGGCAGGGGAATAAAGCTTTCAGGCTGAAGGTGAAGGTAACTGTTAGGATACACCTAACACTTCATTCTTTAGTCAGTGTGCTTGTGTCACACATATAGGAGCGCCTTATTAGGTCTCTGGAAGTGCTTGTATTAGTAAATTAACTCATAGTGATGTAGATAAAACATACATTTTTCAGAAATATAGCTTTGTCTTGTCAGAAACAAAGTTATTCTGTTTTAATTCCACTTGAAATAGGAGTCTTCCATATCCTCCAGGAAAACTGTATCATCCAGTTTTTTTTCCTTTTTTATCTAAAAAGTTCCTCCTTTGTGCAATCAGGTGACCCTTGTTATTTTTTTTCTCTCATAAAGCATTATAGAAAAATAAGTAATTTTTCCCTTCTAAGGGCTGCACATGGCTGTTAGACACAGCTTACCTGGGTGCCTTGCTCTTAATCTAACCTCATTACAATAGAGATAGCAGCAGCATGATCATGATTTGTTTCTTCATCACCTCCTCATTTCTAGCATTCTTTTCACTTTTTTAATCTCTGCCGAGTGCATCACATTATTCAGCATGGTCTCACAAATTGATAAAGTTGGAGCCTCCAACAGTATATGTAAATCTGAGATTATGAGGCACTGCTGAAGTTCTGAATGGTAGAGAAAAGCAGGTGAAATTCAGTATAGCCGAATCTAAACTGGTACATGCGAAGGAAACAAATGGTGAGGACCAATATTACTTAGTACCGTCAGCAGACTTTCATGATCTGTTTATCCTATTTTCAAGGTTATTTGTAATGTAGATGTAATGTGAAGGCCTGTATTTTCTGCCACAGTGAAAACTGACCTTTTACCTTCTTTTTAACTATTATATATCTTATGTCAATACTTCTGGTTCCTTCTTGACTTACCTGGGACTAGATAAAAACCTACTGGATAACTCACTTCTGTATAGTTTTTCATGCTTTACAAACCCACTTGTTTTTCTGTATAAATACACTGACCTTTCCCAATAAGGGCTGTATAACTGACTGCCTTGTGAACTACAGAATAGTAGTAACGTGCATTTTAGGTTTTTTTTTTTTTTTAATTCAAATAAATTAAAAATTACAAACAGAAAGTCATTCTGCAATAGTTAATGCCTGTTTATCAAGAATTATGTGCTAACAGTAAAAATGTAAGTGAGCCATTTGATTGAATATTTTTACAGAACCATAGAAAACTCAATAGTTTGCATTTAGATGATTGCAGGGTAATGCTCTGTACTTCCTTCCTTGTTAGTTTTAACTAAGTTCATAGTGATCATCAGCTTTTTTTCAAAGTTCTTTTCAGATCATATAAGAAAAAGATAGGCTAGCTATAGAGAAACATTTCCTACATTAGGATTTCTGTGATAAATTGAATGTGCTTGCTGTACATGAAAGAAAACTGTATTGTTCCTATTTCTGTTTTGCCATCTTGATATATATTGGAGGGAGAATTATCTGCTTAATGCTGCAGCAAACGTTGACTTATCAGTATTTTATATTCTGAGGATTTCATGGATTTTTCTGCAATTAAATCTTAACATTTATTACTCTTAAGATTTTAGATGCAATGAACAAGGACTGTGGGATACCATTAAGTCAGTTGCAAGTAGATGGAGGAATGACCAATAACAAAGTTCTCATGCAACTCCAATCAGACATCCTCTGTATTCCAGTAGGTAAGATAAAATTACAACTCCTGTTTTCTTTTTATGGCTGAAAACAGCATTCATTCATAATGGTTAATGAGGGCCATTCAGATTGCTCTTCTCATTGTGCTGAGTGATGGACTTTTTTTTTTTTTTTTTTTTTTCTTTTCAGAAAATATTTTTAGGTCTTATATCAAATTTTGAGGTTCATTCTTCTAGAACATCTCTGACTCTCATGTCTTGTGTTGAAATGTTATAGCACTATGGTAGTATTGAACTCTAAAGTTGTCATACCAAATTCCAACCATATGACAAATTTTAAATTGATGAAATAACTGACCTGCTGACCTTGAGAGTCTTGGACAGAGTTCTGTTAGAGCTTTGCACCTGGTCTGCTTTTATGCATGAACATGTGAGACACTTCAGTGACAGCAAGGTATTGAAAAGTTTTTAAATAGAGATGTTATAGCTTGCCTTTAATAATATATAATGCACAGGGTCTATACTATTAGTGCCTAAAGTTAGCAGTTGAAAGGGCATGATCAATAAGATCAGCTTTTAAGGAGTTGTCTACAAGAAACAGAGATTGGCACAGATTTACAGCCTGCAGGTTGAATGTTCTTCTGTAGCGACAGTGGAAAGCAAACAAGCTCTTAAGTACTGGCATGTGACATCTTTTAAGATGCCTTTTCTAAACAGAAGTGCTTGTAATACCAAAACATCTAGACCGTGAGAACAAAATGGATAACTTTGCCACTGGTCACTTCTTTAGGGAGGGAAAGGACAACAAAATAATCCTAGCGTTAACAGAAGTATGTTGAAGAAACTGGTGGTAGATGTCAGAAGCCTTACACGTGATGCGAAAGTGAGCAATTGCATGATTCGTTATTGAGGGAAGTTGTGATCTGGGGTATTTGAAAGAGTTGGAAGACTCATAGTTGAAACTAACTTAATAACCATGTGAATGGCAATAAAATGAGGTTTGCAGTTGGTAAACTCAAGGGAAACTAATACAGCATTTATAGAAAATACAGATATATATGTAAGTCTTTAGTTCTGATGTCATCTGACTTTCATTAAAAAAACATTATGGCCTTCTCTCTGATTTACTTTAGTGAAGCCATCAATGCCTGAAACAACAGCTCTAGGAGCTGCTATGGCAGCAGGAGCTGCAGAAGGAGTTGGAATTTGGAGTCTGAATCCTGGAGACTTGACAGCAGTGACGTGTGAACGATTTGAACCACAGATCAATCCAGAGGGTAAAACCCTTGAATACACTCTAAGAATCTGTAAACTGTTTTATGTTCAACAGATCAGTTTATTCTTTGTTGCATTCTGACATACCCATATAAAAACAGCTATATGTAAATATACTTAGAAATGTTAAAAATCAGCTTTGTAGTGTTCGGTTTAGGGAAGTGCATTCCATGTGCTGTTTTGATCATTTAGAGTTGTTTGACTAGTAGAGCATTAGACTACTAGGACTGGGAGAAGGTTAGAACAATACATCCCCACAGGGTTCAGCTGTCTTTCTTTTTACTTTTTTAAAGAAACTCAGTACGTGGCACTGCAGTTACTGGCTTTTGACTTTCAGGAAGGAAATCAAAGAAATCTTGAAGGTTTTTTTTTAATGGAGAAGAATGTCTCCTAAAGCTCTTGTGAATTTAAGTGTTTTCACAGATTTGGAAAGCAGAAAGTATTTGTGGGCAACTCCCATTTTGTCTGTGGTTTTAGCTAACTTTTTCATCATTCTTAAGTGCTCATAGAAGCAAAAAGAGCATACTTGACATAATGAATCCATGTGCAAGATAAATGCATTCTATCGTTTTAATTATCTCTTAACTTCTTGTACAGAATTTTGTCCTACCATTTTGACTATAATTACTGCTAGGATTCCTACTTCGGGACAGTATTTTCAATACTGAAGGGCTTCTGCATAGATAACAATTGCTTCATTTTGTCCTACTTGTATGTCTTCTAACTGTTGAACATTCAGAAAAGTGTTTTTGAAATTTATTTCTCCTTACTGTGCATAACTGTGATTTTTTTTCCTGGTTGTTTTAAGGGTTATCACTATTTTATTTTATTTTTTTAACATAATGTATTCAGTATAGTATTTTGTAATACTTATTTAAAGCAGAAAAATTGTATTATGGAAAAGGTTGAAAAGCCAATAGTGTAGTCCTTGAAGCTTAAATACTTAAATTCGAATTCATAGGCACTGACAGACTTTTCTGTTTGTTTATTTCTCAATTTCAGAAAGTGAATATCGCTATGCCAGATGGAAGAAAGCTGTGATGAAATCTATGGGCTGGGAAACATCTGAAGCTCCTTCAAATGGTAAACTAAACATTATTGCAGATCAAATATTATTAATTAGTCAGCTATCCTAGTTAATTAATCTTGAGTTTGGTAACCTTTTCCATTCCTACCATCCATCAATTATTCCAGTGATTTGAAAATTATTACTTAAAACCTCTTCGGAAACAAAGCAGGAATATAAGTTTTCCTCTTGAAATTATGATACAAGCAATATCTTTCAGGCTTCTAGAATCAGAGGGCATTAAATTAGACTAACTGCAAGTTTCACACAATAGTGATGGTTTACAAGAGAAAAAAAATTGTACCTAAAAGAAGAGATGGTGCAAGAATTTTGTGAACTTTCTTCTACTCGTGTTGCAAAAGAGAAAAGTTTCATCCAGTAATTTTTCTTGCCGTATCTTGCCTTTATCATTTGCTGCTTGTAAAGGAGGGACTGATAACAACATCACGACCTGCTTGACACACAAGGACTAAGAGTAGGAAGTTATCATGAAGTGAAGAATCACAAACACTTATTCCTCCCACATATAGAACATTACAGACACTTTTGAGAGACTGAAAAGATCTTTCTTTTGAAGTAGAGAACTTTTCTGTTAAATTTCAATTGAATAAAACTTCCAGTCTTCTATGATCTATGATTTGAATTTGTATTTAAGCACTATTTGAGGTTAAGTTTTCAGGCCTGTATCAGCCTACAGCACACAAATTGTGGGCCTTATCTTTCATTTCATTTCACATCTGTTGGAGTAACTATTCAAATTAAGAGTTTTAAGTAAAGAATCTTCAAAATATAACCCAGCCCCCAAAACCCACACTTGCAGCCTTCAAGACACATAAAGTTTCTTGCATTATTGTTGAAAACTAAAGCTAAATATTTCCTTTTAAAATCTTGTGTATAGGTTTAGGTATTTTATTTAACAGGGTTATACAAACATTTCCCTGAAGGCTGTTTGGAAGGGAAATAGGTAGCAGCATGACTTAGAAGATTCACTTCAGTATTGTGCAATATGAGTTGGTCACCTTAAATCTAACCTTTCTGTTGTATTTCCCAAAATCCTAAGTGCTCAATATGTATCTTATGTACATATCTTTATTTTCTTTTGAAGGTTAGAAAATCTGCCTTGCAGAAAACTAAACTAGTTTTTTAGCTAATTAGAAAAGGATTATGTTTATCAGAACATAACCTCAGTCATTATTTGTTTCAACACTGGGGCAAAAAAATGTTATTTTTTTTAGGTCTTGCTTTGAACCTTTCTTTTCTGCCTGCTAGGAGCATTTAAGATTGAATAATACTGGAAATGGGCTCAACCTAGATAGTTCTGTTGGTGGAATTTGGATTTTATTTCCTGTTGAGAGCCTATTTTGAATTATTGTGGGGGGTTATGCATGAACTTTTAAAATTTTTCTACAAATGTCACTGCTATTGTTACTTTTTGCTGTTCATATGATTTTTTTAACACATATATTGCAATTTATATATATATATTTCTCTTTTGATTTGCTTGACTGGAAACACCTTCCTCTGGATGACATCAGGTGACACTAGTATCTTCTGTAGTCTGCCTTTGGGTTTTTTTATTATGAGTAGCATGATAATGTTAATCGGAGCAAAGTACGTCTCAGGTTAGTTATTATTTGAACTAGATCACTTAAAAAGCTATCTACACTAGTTTAAGTTGGGTTTTGGGGTTTTTTTTTTTTTTTTGGTTTTTTTTTGGTTTTGTTTTGTTTTGTTTTTCTTCCCACTGTTTATTTTCAGCAAAAATGACTGATGCTTTTTTGTTGTTCATGCACACGAATTTTTAAGGGTGTTAATTAGTCATATAGTGCTTGAGGAAACAAAGTGAATACCATCTTGAATTCATCTTTAGTTGTTGGATGCATTTTAAACCTTAGGCTATCACTTCCCTTTGTTTAGCTATAAAGTCTGTATACAGTTTATAGAAAGGATATAGGTTGGAGCAACCTAGCAGAATTTTGCATTATCTGCATTGCAGCATGCATTGCAGTTAGAAGTAGGTTCCATCCTTTGTCTTGCATTTCTTCTCATAACCTTTTTAATTATTCTGAGGCTCTGGTCCAAGTAAAGGGAAGACTTCTCTTCTTTTCTTGGAACCTATCTTCATGTAACCCTTTGTTTTTCTGCTGTCCTTGGTTATTGTGTGGTCAGAAACCTACATCTACCTACCTACCTAAATCTACAGAACATTCTTTTAGCATTTTACTCTAGTGGATAAATGAATTGATTAGGTATAAAGAGAAGAAACCCCAATAAAGTGGGGTTTAAACCTACAAAAACTGGGTAGAGGGACTGCGTGTGCATATGCAATGAAGATGCATCTTCAACCTATTAATATACTTACTGAAAATAAAGTTCTTAATATGGATGATGGTACTTATGCCAGAAATGAAACATTGCATTAAGGTATTCATCTGGTAAGAGAAAGAAGTTTATATGGTCGTGTCATTTGTTCTTTGTTGTTCTGTTTCAGAATGTCTTTCCAAGGAAAATATTTTACAGTACAGCCACTGATGCTAGGTGGTTATTTAGGGGGCGGTTATTTAGTTTTCTTTATTTTGTTTATTGGGGGGATGGGGTATTTATTAAACAGGCTGTTGAGGACTCTGGCATGCTGCTGTTATGATGTGTTAGTCTCTGTTTCTACTCAGCTCAGCCTGAATTAACCACTCAGTTGTAATTTACCTTGCATGGAAGAGACTGTCTGAGCTCATAGGAGAACTAAAATAAAACTAAACAAACGCTGAGTAAAAATCAAACTGAACAAATGGTTTGACATTGATTTACTAACTGTGGAATGTATCTGTGAATGAGAACACTCTTGATTATGAAATATAACATAAAACCATCTGTGAATAAGTGGGTAAATTTTTAATAAGCTGAACTAAGAACTGTGAGTATTAATTGTAGTTGAGGATCCTGAGCACATGGGGACGCTTGAATTAATATGAAGATCAATGTTAAAAGGGCAAATAGGCAACTGAAATTCTGGGTTTACTGCTTTTTAAAATCAACTAATCAGTAACCTGCATATTTATCTAAACTTACGCTGTGGGAATTTAAAAAAAGCAGATTTTTTTTTTTTCTCTCTAAGGTTGTCTGTGCCTTTCAGACCCATAAGTGGAAAACATCTCAACAAACAGTGGCCTTCAGAACCCTTTTTTACCCTTGTTTTCAAACAGTATCTATTGAGTATTTTGGTTTATTTTCACATGGTAAGCTTGGGGCAGGAGAAGTTGCAAGAAATTTCCATCTCTTGTGTACTTTAAAAGAATGGTAGTATCTAAATAGGAGTAGCATTGTTGATGATACCTACAAGTAGTAGTTTTGCTCAGCTGTGTCGTTAGGGTAGAACATGGTGCATTACATTTGTGTTGCTGACTGAAGCAAGGCTACATCCCCCTGAGACATTTTCTATGGTAAATACCCTTTTGCTGTTAAATGGCACAACTAGCTGACCAGACTTTCCTTCTAACTTCAGTACTGTGACTGCATTAATTAACTTGTTACATTTTATCTTTTAATAAAACAATAGAACTCCAACACAGTCACCAGTATAATAAATTTGAGGACTGAATCTACTGAGGATTGAATTCATCCTTCATGTGCTGAAACAGCAGTAAGTCTTGCATGGCAACAGCGTTGTTGAACATGCCTCTGTAGGTCAGAGCCATGCTTTTACAACTGCTGAAATGTGAAGCAGAAATCTGCTGTGGCAGAGTAGAGAACACTAACGTGGCAAAAACCTGTTTAGAGATCTGCTAAACTAACTGCTTTTTCATGTAGCACCTGATGGCTGAATATGAAGAACAATACTGTGTTTCATAATTTCACAAAAATCAGGTGAATTATTGTGCTTTATTTTATAATCTTCATTCTTTTCCCCCAAGTAGAGAAGGGGACAATATTTTGCTTCATTTAGCTACTAAAACAAGTGGTATGTAGCAGCTGGGGTCCTTAAGATTCTCCTAAGTGTTTTGGATCTGGACACCTGAGAGATTTCAGCATATTCTATAGCTGTTTATTTATTTATTTATTTGTGAGAGGTGAGGCTTAGCTGAAGGTGACATTATTTTTTATTAGACTCAAATTTAAAGAAAAGCATTTAAATGCTTTTAAATTGGCACATCTCATGTGAGGTCTAAAACCAAAGGATCGGCTATAAATGGGATCTTGCACTACGCCTGGGTTATAAAGTTCTTATTCTCACAGAATAAAGTATTGTTGGATTGTTTTTTTAAGAATCTGTTTTTCTTGTGTTGTGTAGCTACTGCTGAATTGTGCACTAATTTACACACAGGAATCACAATGCAGTTATACAAGTTAGTTTCAATATTTCCCACATTTCTGAAAGTTAAGCTCAGATTCAGAAAAAAATAAGCTTAGTGTACCATATTTCAATTCTTCTACTTGTTAAAAGTTTACCCATCTTTATTAGTGTGTTTTTTTCTCTCATACACACAAAGTGCTAGTTTATATTTGCATAATTCAATTTATAATTGACTTAATTGAAAACAAAAGATGGTTATACTTAGTTCTTCCTATAGCTCAGCTGTGTTAGAGTGTGTTAGAAACAATTCAGAGTAATTTCTATGTTACTAATGGATATTCTTTCTTATTTAAGGTACAGACAAGTGAGACTGCTTAATGGACTCTCTGGATGCAGCTGAATTGTTTGTTTGTTTGTTTCATTTTATTTTCTTGTCTGAAGAGATTCCACCACCAGTGTGATGATACTGCTTGTGTGACTAAATTCATTCATGAGTACATCTGTTGTCAGTCCTTGAGCAACCTCCAAGTGGTACTTTGAAACTTAAGTCTTCAGCCCTTCACTTCTCTGCTCCCTTCCCAGTCAACTCCAGCTGCACTGGAGGCCTTTGTGTGGACTATCTCACATCACCCTTTCAAATTTCACAAGCTCTAGCATTGTTTGAGAAAGTTGGTATAAAAAATCCTGCAACTTCATAGGTAACTTCAAATGTTCAGCTAAAATTTTCAGAGTTTTGGTACTTTATACAACAAACTGCAAAAAGTGAATGGTGCACTATGGGACTTTGTAACGGTCTTACTATTCTTCCAGCTGCTGTGAATTATCTATCATATGTCTGTGGTTGCCAAAGATGTTTTGTTTTAGTCACCTCTGTTCTGAAACACCCTCAACGGTAGAAGTTCTTCAAAATGTAGCTCAAAATGTATTGTCAATAAGAAACATTGCCACTGGTTTGGCAATGAAAAGGTTACTGATATGGTAAACGGAGCACTATTGAATTGGTCAATCAGAAAGCTTAAAAGTTTGGTGTGGCTTCTGGGAATTGTAGTCAATTTGCCTATTATAAATATTTAAGACACCAAGTCCTGTAACTGTACATTTAAAGAGGTAGGAGTAAGTAGATGTTTTGGTTAAGGCCATGCTTCTTGTTCTCACCCTTTTGTGTTTGTTCTGAAAGACAAATTTGATACAGCACGCTATTCACAGGACAGATTTGTAGTTCTCAGTAACTGATAACTCT
>PPHD01009701.1:0-20356 GCA_002909625.1 Bambusicola thoracicus | reverse complement strand
TATTTAAAACAAGGAGAATTAAGAGAAGATGAAACACTGCTTTAAGTCATTTTTGCGAGCACTGTGACTGCTGTTCACTGGGACAAATATAACAGCAGGTTTTTTTCTTTTCTTAGTTTATCGTCGCATTGTTGAGTCTGATGTAGGGGATTCTTTCTATATCAGAACTCATTTTGAATATGAAAAGGAATCTCCTTATGGACTAAGCTTCAACAAAGGTGAAGTGTTTCGGGTTGTGGACACTCTATATAATGGCAAACTGGGTTCATGGCTGGCGATTCGAATTGGCAAGAATCATAAGGAAGTTGAAAGAGGTATCATACCTAACAAAAACAGGTACGATCTTAACATATTTATACTGCTGTTTGGAAAGTACAGTTTTTAATTATACATCTGTATAACTTTCTGGGTCTGATGGACATCAGTCTGTAGAACTTGTTCAGCTGGTTGGGAAAAAGTGCCTGTTAAAACAGAAATCAAATTGATGTTGGGTAGCTAGTCCGTGATTTGATTTCAACTCTTGTACATCCATGGGAAAAAGAAAGAGCTGTAACATAGAACTTTCTTTTGAATGCAAGACTCAAAGCTAGATAAACCTTTAGAAATCTCATGTTGGGCTGTGTAGTTTATTCTTAAGCTTTCTAAAATAGACGCAAGGAAAACTTGGTTCAGCAGATGGTAGGCAAGCATCAGAAGCTGGCTGCTTTTGTAACTTGTTTGGTTTTGTTGTCGTCTTAGAGCTGAACAACTAGCTAGTGTACAGTACACGCTTCCAAAGACAGCAGGAGGAGATCGAGCGGATTTCTGGAGATTCCGAGGTTTGCGTAGCTCAAAAAGAAATCTGCGAAAAAGTAGAGAAGATCTTTCTGCTCAGCCTGTTCAGACAAAGTTCCCTGCTTATGAAAGAGTTGTTCTTCGGGAAGGTATGGTTTTACTCTTAAATATTTACTGTTACAGACTAGCAAGCTGCAGAGTTTGCTTTGTATTCATCCATGTATTTCAAAATATGTTGCATTTGTTTTCAGCTATCTATGTTTTTTTCCTTTCTAATCTAGCTGGGTTTCTCAGACCTGTGACCATTTTTGGTCCAATAGCTGATGTTGCACGAGAGAAGCTAGCCAGAGAAGAACCAGATATCTTTCAGATTGCAAGTAAGTGTGAGAGAGTTGTCATGCAGCTATGAAATTGTCAGCTTTCTTATGCTAGTTTATTCCTCTGTTGTTAAGCACATCAATAACTAAAGTATTAAAACGTTGACAATATTAAGTAACAGACTACATATAAGCTTTCTCACTGCTTAATTGATGATGATGATGATTCTCTGTAGGCACAAGTAATGTTTGTTCTATTTGTGGCCTTCCCAAATTTTATTTTAATTCAGTACCTTATCTTACTCCTAAGTGCTTCTACAAAGGTGTTGGGATTTTTGCGGCCAAGTGGATGGGTAGCTGTTTCTTGTATTTTAAAGCTAGAGGAGTGTTCTCAACCTGAATTTATGCCGAGTGATTAAAATAGTTTGGTCTGTTTTAATACGGAAATGCAGAGTACATTGTAAACTTACAACAGATTTTTTACTGTGTCCTCTCTACCAGAAAGTGAACCGAGAGATGCTGGTACTGACCAACGTAGTTCTGGCATTATTCGTCTTCATACGATAAAACAGATAATTGATAGAGTAAGTCTTTTTACTGCCACTGTATGTCTAACACAAGAGAAGAACTGGTTCATTAAATAGAACTTCGATGTTTTAAAGATACAAACACAACCAGAGCTTTCTCATCTTCTGTTGATTAACTTGAAAAATAGATTCCTTCTTCGTAACTGCAATCTAAAAGGATTTCTAGGCTTTATTCCAAGGAGTGTTGTTCCGTCTCCTTTACAGCTGTTTTAAGTTTCATCCTGCTTTGCCTACAGCCACAGCATGTCCCCTACCCCTCCTGATTACAAATAATACAAAAGAAATTTGTAGAAAAAAAATCCCGCTGAATGCTTCACTTTCTTCTCTCTGTTCTTTTTATCATAACAGGACAAACACGCTTTATTAGATGTCACTCCTAATGCAGTGGACCGTCTGAATTATGCACAGTGGTATCCTATTGTAGTGTTTCTGAACCCTGATTCTAAGCAGGGTGTGAAGACCATGAGAATGAGGCTGTGCCCAGAATCACGAAAAAGTGCCAGGAAGCTATATGAAAGAGCTCACAAGCTACGCAAAAATAATCACCACCTCTTTACAAGTAAGCAATTAAAAAAGCAATACTAATTAATCCATAATAACTGAGAGAGCAGAAGTGTGATGAGTAACTTGTCTCCAGACTTCAGCAGGAGTTTTCTGTTTTACTAAGTAAAAATTGCTACCTACCCGCTTGCTCTTAATTCTGCGTGACTGGATGTCAGTTTTTCTTCTTGAAATTAAGCTGATTTTGAGAATTACAGCACGCAATGATTAATGAACTTATTAATACACTACCATTACAATTAATAGTGGACATAATAAATTATGTTCTGATCTGTTTAGTTCGTATATTATCTTTGTGGCTTTTTCTGTGGTTCCTTTTCCCTCTGGATTTTTTTTCTGTCGCTTCTCTTCCTTTGGAGGAGTACGGATGCATCTCTTAGGTTGTTTTATGTTACCTGTTTATCAGGCTTTCCTTTTTTTCCATGGCATTTTTTCCTGCTCTTACTATGACCTAGTGCCTATCTACTGGTTCCTTGCCTTATTCTTCTATCCTAGTTCACACAGGCTTGCTTACGACTCCAAGACTGGGAAGCTGACGGAACAAATGTGTGTGCTTCTACAAATAGTAAAGTAGTTGTGAACTTGTCGAGGCTTCCCCATTCGAATACCAACAGTCCCTTGGTGTGTGAATTGTTTATGCCCACAACTGTAAAGTTGTTTCAAACATCAAAACGACATTACAGAAAAATCTGGTGGCACTGCAAGATGACCATCAGTTATAATCAGATGTGGAATAATTAGGACGAGGATGTAAGAAAACTTTTTAGTCTGACTAAACTAAATCTCCACTTTACTTTTAACTCTGCAAGCCCAAACTACGTCAGCCTTTAGGGTTGCTTTGAATATCAATATTTGAATTACTACTTAAATCTTACAACTTAGATTGATTTTTAGTACTGGTGGTACAGATTATTCTTAAAAATCTACAGAATTTGAAACTTAAACTAACCTGCTGTACTTCTAGCTACCATTAACTTGAATTCAATGAATGAAGGATGGTATGGAGCTCTAAAAGAAGCAATTCAGCAACAACAGAACCAACTGGTGTGGGTTTCTGAAGGAAAGGTAAGAAATAATTGTGTGGTTGGTTGAGAGATGAAGTGACAAAAATGTATCAGTTTACTAGATTATTGATGTTGTGGTTATGAGTGTATACTTCTGGAATGGAGTGTTTTCCTTTTTTCCTCATTGTGATTTTAATGATCATTTGAAGATTAAAACAATAATGCTTCCTGACTATATGAACTACTTTAAACTGATTTGTCATTGTATTAGTGCAGTTAATCTGTTAATGAGGGCTGTATGCTTGTCCTTTTTGCATGTAGCAGTGCAGTAACAGTGGGAGCATTTGCCTGTTGACACCTCTTACTGAAGGATATATTATCGCTTTGCATGAAAAAGCATCCAGTACTCACAAAAGCTTCAAGCATCAGTATGCTCTGCTGCATCAGTACTATAGGCTGTGGTTATCCTTGGAATTACTGTTTGCTTTTTTTTTTTTAATACTAAAGGCAAGCAATATCTTCACTTTCTTTCTGATTTTTGCCTTCTCTCAATTTTGAGAACACAAATAGAAAATATGAAAGTTAGAATCCTTTTCCCCACTAAAACTCCAGTTGTGTTGTCTTCTGAAGCAACATGTTTTACTATGTATGTTAGATCCATTCTATTGAGGAACTAATTTCAAGAGGAATGCCAGCTTCAAGTAAGCAAACAATGAGTCTGTTATCATTACGTTTTTCTTAATATTTGGGCTATTTATTTTTGCTTGCGCGGAACCTATTTCACCTTCTTAGATCAACCTCCAAGTTAGTGATTCCAGTATGAAGACAGTGCTTCTAAGTATAGCTATTTGTATCCAACGGTATGATTCCAATGGATGCTATGTACTGTCCCATTCCTTCTGGTGGCAGCCATCTGACACATTAGTACAGTGATATAAGGAACTAGACTGCAGATTAGATATAAGATTAACAGCTGCAATTGAAACCTGATTTCTCCCCCCTGTGATATTCAGAATTGTGGAATTCTAACCTGCTGCTGTGCTGCTGGATTTTGAGCATTACTAACACCTTAAAATACTGGGCTTCCTGTTGTGGATCAGAGCAAGATATATGTTACATTACATTTATTCACTTCTTCACTAAAAATATGTATTAGCTTTACATTGCAAGAAGAAAAGCATACTTTGAAAGATATTTCAATAAATACGTACTCTTTAATTTTGTTTGATGCAGGCAGATGGTGCTACAAGTGATGACCTTGATTTACATGATGACCGCCTTTCTTACCTCTCGGCTCCCGGTAGTGAATATTCTATGTACAGTACGGACAGCAGACATACATCTGACTATGAAGACACAGATACCGAAGGTGGTGCTTATACTGATCAAGAACTGGATGAAACTCTGAACGATGAGGTTGGAACTCCTCCTGAATCTGCTATTACACGTTCTTCTGAACCTGTTAGGGAGGATTCTTCTGGAATGCATCATGAAACTCAAACTTACACTAGTTACACATCTCAAGCTCAGCCACAGCCAAATCTTAGAATAGATTCTTCAGGATTTAAAACAACTGCTTCTCAGCCGGTAAGGAAGTATTTTATAAACTAACCATTGTGCATTTAGTTCAGGTAGCAATTTTTCCTGAACAGGAAATCTATCTTTATAGTCTACTTACAAGTGTTACGTGCGTACAAGAGTATGTGAAAAGCAGTAATGTGTTGCAGTGAGTTGGGGAATCAGCTTGCACTACCCAAGTTAGTGCTCCAGATAGGAGGGTTAAAGTACCATTCTACTTTGATTTTTTTTTTTCTAAGTATTCAACATAATTTCTGGAAGTGGTAGTGCATGATACTTTCAGTACATTTCATTCTGCATGTTGCTGAGTTGATCAAAGCATCAGTTTAAGTTACTTTTATATAAATCAAAAAGTCATACAGTGATTCGATAGCAGTGTATTGAAAATATTTTAAACACTTCACAGAAAGCAGAAGCATCACCTGCAGTCCCTTACCTTTCCCCGTCGCCTGAATCAAACCCAGCAACCTCATCAACCTCTGCAGTAAATACTAATGTAAATCTAACTAATGTCAGACTAGAGGAGCCTACTGCTGCTCCTTACAACTCTTATCAACCACAAGCGGGCCCCTTAAGAACACCAAGTACTGAGGGAGCTCATGTAGTGCTAAGAGATCAAGAGCCATCATCCTTACCGCCGCATATAGATCCAGCAAAGGTACCTGTGCTGCACTGTTGCGCTGATTTCCTGCTATACATCAAGCTAGCACATGATTATATTTTTCTTTTGCCATTATTTGGAGAATTCTTCTGGTTTTTTTTACCCTCTAGGAGATCATGCAGGTTACAAAACACAGTGCATCTAAATTGCTAAGCATCATCTAACATTTTGTGTGCATGGCTTCGAACTATATACTTTCCACCTATCAAAAAGATGACATTTTATATAAAAGCTGCATTCTGTATTTTGATTTTACTTTACATGTGACCTTTTCAGCTTGTCGGTGCTCTGCTATTTGTTAATGAAAAATCTATTCTTTCGTCTTGTTGATGAAAAGTCTATTCTTCCTCTAAAATGACAGAAGACTTTTTTATATATTTACCTGTTGATTGTGAAGATAAATCCGATTTATTGGGTAATTTTAAATGCTTCCCCAGCAGTGTTTGAAGTAAATTTATGTACAACTCTCTTTACTTTCCAAATAAACCTCTCTCATTCTCCCCCCAGCAAAAAAATGCAGAGGGGAAGCAATACACCACCACCAAAAGAAGTCAAATGAGAGGCTTTGGCTTTCAGTTCTAATCTGTTTGTATGTCTTTGCTCAAATGTGTAACTGCTATGAATCATTAATCATCAAGTTCAGCTTCCTGTAATCGCGGACAACTGCATCAAATTATTATACTTCTAAACGAAATTGAAAACTTAAGCTAATTTTGAATAAAACTTTGCTCTAGTTACTCTTCATTTTAAATAAATTGAAACACTTCTCTATTTAACAGGTATACAGAAAGGATCCATATATTAGTGAAGAAGCATCCAGACAAAGCTATGTCTTAAAACAGCCAGCTGTTAATCACCCAGTACAAAGACAGGAAAGAGACCCAAATCTGATCTACGAATCTCAGACTCAGTATGCAGAAAAACAACCAAGTAGGGAGTACGAGCAGTCAACATACAGGTATGATTCTACAAACTATGTAGATCAGTTTTCTCGTGGGTATGACCCTCGCCTACATTATGAAGATCGTGTGCCTCCCTATGAGGAGCACTGGTCATATTACGATGAAAAACAGCCCTACAATCAACCAAGAGCAGCTTATGAAAGCCAGCCTCCTAGAGATCTTGATTCCAGACAAAATACAGAAGAGAGCACAGAACGCAGCTACTATCCAGCACAACCCCGATTTGAGGAACCTCCTCCGATGAGCTACGATGGCAGACCTCGCTATGAGCACGCACCCAAAAACTTCAGCTTGCCACAAGTGCGGTATGAAGATCAACATCCTGTTGGCTATGACACACATGCACATGGTAGATATAAACAAGAAGCTCAGCCATACCAGTCAGCCATATCTCGATCTCCTGAACCCAAGCAGTACTTCGATCCACATATGAGGGGCTATGAGCAAGGTCCTCCTCAAGCTTACAATGCAAAAGCTGGACAGTTTGAGCCTTCTCATAGCGCTTCTAGTGTTTCTCTTCCTCCTCCCACTTCTTCACAAACAAAACCAGAAGTTTTGCCTTCCAACAGTAAACCACTGCCTACACCACCATCTCTAGCAGAAGAAGAGGAGGATCCAGCCATGAAACCACAGTCTGTGCGAAGTAGAGTTAAGATATTTGAACGAAGAAGATCACCATCTCTGGAAAAAATGAAGGACCCCAGTGACACGTCAGTTGTCAA
Source organism: Bambusicola thoracicus (assembly GCA_002909625.1). Classification (NCBI taxonomy): domain Eukaryota; kingdom Metazoa; phylum Chordata; class Aves; order Galliformes; family Phasianidae; genus Bambusicola; species Bambusicola thoracicus. The sequence continues at coordinate 13,190 of PPHD01009701.1, read as the reverse complement.
AGTAAGTCATTTAAGTTTTGCATATTTTTAATTTTTTTTTAATTCTTGTTTCACTGATGAGATTGAATTGCTGGTGATAAAATGCTGTCTTGGAATGTCAGCTCTGTTAGTGGAGCAGACTCTTACCTAACTGCAGTTTGTTTTAAAAGCTGAAGTTGAAAACTAAAAAGGATATTGCGATGTTGAAGACTGTGTCTTTCATTTTTACTAGTCTTTCATGTCGTTTCATTCTGAGGGAATAAGAAAGGGAGGGCTGTGCTAGTTTTCTTACTCTAACACGCTCCATCTTTCCAGATGTTAGAAAATGTACTGTGCTTCTCTTTACAGCCTCCAGAACTAGCACCGAAGCCTACGCTCCCAGCCATGAGTGGTCCAAAACCAACTTCTCAAAGCCAGTATGAACATGATAAAACAACTTACAGGTAGATGCACAACTGATAATCGAACTTAGCTTTCGATACAAGATAAAGAGTGTTCAGACAGTACATTGTAGTGGTTCAAACTGGAAATTGCAGAGTACAGAGGGGGGTGTCAGTGTAATTTATGCCACTAGTAAATCAAGAAGTAAAGCCAGTTGACACAGACATAATTACTGAGAGGGGAGCAGGGATACAAAATGATTTTGGGGGCAATTTTAAGGAAGTAATTTTTAATAAGAAAGAAGGTAAGATGGAGATGCTGGGTATATTTGGGACAATTTGAAAGTGAAGCATAAGTGAAAAGGTGAGATAAGAATTTTCTTTATGCTATGTCACAGCTATTACATCTCAAGACTACATAGATTAGCAGTATTGCATGCAGTTATAAGAGTTATTTTAGTTGGTTTATTACTAGTTAGGTTAAGAAGCAGAATTTTAATTCTTGTAATTGTCCTTGTTAAAACTGTGCAATGCAACTGTGTGTTATTATTCTTGGTTAGGGCCCCAGAACCACAGAGACCTCAAGTGAAGCCACCTGAAGATATCGTGCGTTCAAATCATTATGATCCCGAAGAAGATGAAGAGTATTACCGAAAGCAGCTCTCGTACTTCGATCGCAGGAACTTTGAAAATAAGCCTTCTGCGCAGGTTCCTGCCAGCCATCATTCTGACTCCACTAAACCAATACATTCACAAAATCAGCTGAATTTCTCCAATTATTCTAAGTAAGTTTTGGGGTTTTGTTTTCTTTTTAAATTTGAACAAAGGAAGGGGAGAGGTGTAAAGGGCTAAAAATGAAATTATTTCCCTGCAAATAGAGTTTCAAGAGTTCATGCTACCTAACTGATATTTTATGTTCATAAAGTTCATTTGTCTGTATAGATACGGTGTCAATCTGCATCATTTTTGTAAATGACATGCTTAGTTTTTGTAGGTTTCAGAACCTGTAACATGCTACTACCACTTTTTAATGTGACTTAAAGTATTTCCATAGTTCTTAAATATTGTTCAAAGCAGAGTTTTTAGTTTACTGCAAGCTTTTATTCTTCAGATCAGCTTGTGCACGTTAGCTGTGTTTGACATTAGGAAAGTGAGCCTTTTGGGAATTTTGTTGGTGCTAGAGTTTAATCTCTTGATGGAAACATCTGCTTCCTTTATTGTTCTACTTCCTTGACTTGGAACATTTTGATACAGCAATTGTGTGAAAGTTCATAGTACAAATTTTGCTCAGGTAGAGGGCTGGCTGTCTTGGAGAGTATTTAAACAGGCTTTATGAATGCTTTTTACAGTCATTTAAATCTTCAAAATTTATTTAAATTCAAACCATAATGTTTCTGTAGCTGTCCATGTGGAAAGCTATCTCGGCTTGATTAATGAAGGCTGCAAGTCAGGTGACTTTCAAAGGCTTTGGTTGTGCTCCTACGAAATCTATATTATTAATATTCAGACCTAGCAGTAACACTGAAAAGCTTAGTGTAAATGAGGTTTTTGTAGTAAAATAATAAATTAGCTTGCTAATTTATACTTTGTGTTTTATACTGTGACTGTGTGTTCAGGCTGTCTCGTGTACTTGATACACTGTGTTCTAGTGCTTGTCTTAAAGGATTGGAGTTGAGGCTCCCGAATCCTGTATGTATTACTGTAAGGTGGTCCATCACCTCAAATCTTTAGGAACTGAAAACTTGGAAATCTTTCCAAAAATCTTGGTAGGTTTTAAAGGAATTGCTGGTTTTATTGTAATCCAGAAGTCTTCACATGGTAACCATTTCTTATTTTGCTTTTTTATATGCTCAGGAGTTAATGTATATATTAATGTGTAAGCAGTTCTGATTCTCTGTCGAGCGTGTTGTGCTTCCTTTTTTTCCTTTGTCCTGCATCTTGTGATAGAAAGGTGGGAGCATTTAATGTCTTCCTTTCTTGACATCACAGGGAGGCCAAAAAGTCTTGGTTGGCCTCGCAGTGCATTGTAGTAACTCAGAATTGTTTTCACCTCTCAAAACAGTTAGCTATAAATAGCTCATTTTGATCTGTAAGCACCTGACTATGTTGCCGTAGTAAATGCAACTAATGCTTAGGTTGGAGTCCCGTGAGCTCTCAGCAAATAATTGTAAAGATTGTAGAATTCCTTAAACAGAGGATTTGTACATTTGTTACTCCATGCTTTGTTAGCAAACATGGGAGAGCACAAGCAATAAACATCAACTGTTAAATTGTTTGCTGCAGAACAGCTAATTGTTGAGATAAATGGTTCCGTTCTTCTATCTACCAGTCCTGGCCATCATATTTCTATGTTTTGTCTGCTCAGTTGTAGTTTTTTTGTGAGTTACAGATTTGAAGGCTTGTGCCTAGAGGAAAGTAACATCTAAATGCCTCAGAGAAATAAATCAATACTGTTTTTAAATGTGATACAGTTCCATGTGTCAGGGGACAAAAGTGTGTAGGATTTTTCTTTTAAGGAAGAACATAATTCGTAACAGAAATAGGAGGGCATGGGAAAGAAAATGTACCCAGGGCAGTCCTGTACAAATAGACAAAGGATTGAAATACTAATGGTAGTAAGTGGAAATAAATGAGAAAACTACTCAGCTTGACAGAATGGCCTCCAGAGGTATACTACAGAGTGCTTGTTTAGAGAGACAGAACTATTGCTGACTGGAGAAAGCATTCGTCCTCAGGACTTTTCCCTTTAGCCAAATTCCCCTTTGTACCCTGTTGCCTCCTCATTATTCTTTTTTTTTTTTTCTAGTCCATTTATGTGGTAGCTGTCAGTGAACAAAAACACAGGACTAAATTTGAGCAGCAATACAGGAACTCATGGTTATACCATTGCTTGTTCCTTTGTAATACAAATAATGTGCAATCCATGTACTGTATTGTGGGTGCTGAAGATAGATTTTATTTTCTCATGAACAATATCTATGACTTTTTCAGTTTCAAATATGTAAAATTCTTTGCTATTAAGTAAATATTGTGAAAGTATATATTTTATGTTATACATATACAAATTTTGTTTACTCTTCGGATTTTATGCACTTTATTTAGGAAACTTGTGCCACTAGTAAAGCTGCTTTGTAAGAGTAATTACTATAAGCATGTTACAGTTGTCAGTAACTGGAGAAACTATCCCTTATTCTACTACTTGAAGAAAGCAGAACTCATATGTGGATGCATTTCTGTGGCTCTCATTGGAGCAGCTTGAGAGTACTGCCCCTGTGGTTGAGTAGTACATTTGTTCCTACATTGTTTAGTGTGGTATACTGGAGATCAGTGGTAGAGTTTGCCAGATTTTGTCTCTATACTGAGATTTATAGGCTGTTGCACACTGGTTCGTTCTCACAGTTCATTTCTGGTTCATATCTAATTAGAAATGATGGTTTTGTAAGAAACACAAAATAGGAAGCAGCAGAGTTTTAATTACAGGAACTTCATTTATACACCCACAAGTTGTAAGCAGGCATTTTGTTGTGCACTGATTTCATTACAAGGGAATTCTGAACAATGTGGTTACGATTTTGGCTGACCTTTAGTTGAGGAGTGTGTAACAAAGTTGTGCTTCATATCATACGTAACTGCTGACTGAGTTTGTGTTGTCACTGCTGGCTCTTACACTCTCTCCATCAAAACGTACAGCCCTTCCACTTTTTTCTTTAAATTCCTCAGCTGGCAAGCATTTCCTGAAGGTGTGGAGAGTTGTTTGTTGCTTTTTTCTCTCTGCTGGATGAGAGCCCTCTCTGGGAAGCAGAGTGGTGGACAGTTTGCAGAGGAAGGAGCTACTTCCCACCTGGAGTGTAGACAACAGTGAGCAAATGTGCAACCATAACTTCTGCTGTCGGATAAATGGCTTCTTGTAAATTCAACGACAACAGGAGCTTATACAATGTCTCTGAAGGATCTTTTTTGCAGTGTTGCCGAACACTGACAAATTCATACAGGTGTTGCTCACTAAGCATTATGTTCATGTGGTCATTAAGTAGACTGCCAAAAGTTGATCAGCTCTTTTCTGTGTTTCATGAGATTGTCCTCCAAAGCATTAAGACAGTGGCTGTTGAAAATTGAACTGTTGTGAGCATACAGAAAGTGAAGTCACGATGGAAAGCTGTTCTAATCTAGAAATTGTTTAACTTGCTTTTAAGTTACACGTTAAAAAGAAGGGAAAGTTGCTGGTATGTTTATGACTCTCCCAGTCTCTCCTCTAGTATACATGAACAGTTGTTTTAACATACAGCTGATGGTTGAACACAGAAGCATTTCAGAGTGTGGGCTCTGCTATTGGATAAGCTGGTAGAGCCATTGAAATATATGCTGTGCTGAGGGAATGTTGGTATGATCTGGGGGTACAAAACCAGAAACATTCTGTGTTAAGACTGAAGAAAGATGAATGGAAACTGGCCCATAAACAAGAGAGTCTGTTAGGAATGCTGGATTTAGTGTTTGTGTTCTCAGCATGTCGACTAACTCTTTGTTTATACAGATCTTAACAAATGGCTTTGCCCAATCTCATTCTTACTTCCATTAGCTGTTGATTTGAAACATGACTACCTAATTCACTGACAAAATCTCTCGTTACTGTAAGGGATCGTTGTGTATATATGCATTTGGTAAAAGCATTGTCAACGTCACTGCTAAAAATAGCTTTTGCTGAAACAACCTTGCCATATGAGAACTGCGAGGACTAGTGTAAAGCATGTGGAAATAATATGCTTAAGATAGAATGACTATTTTTCTTTCATTCTTCTATTGCTGTTTGCTTTGCCATCACCTAGATTTCTTGGCTCTTACACTAGCTATGACTACTTGAAAAGGAACATCAAGTGGTAAGACTTGTTGATGTGAGGATGTTTTCAGGTGTCCTCTCACTGTTACATTTAATCACAGGCATTATGTGCACTTTAAATTTTAAATACGTGAATTCTGAAAGTTATTACTGTCTACTGAAGTCCAAAATTACAGGGATTTGTAAAATTAATCATTTTCTGAAGGAAACATTTTTGAGTATTCCTAGTATAAACAAGAAATATTAAAAAAATGAGATTTTTAAAGTTGTTTACAGTATGCACATAAAGCTAGTGAAGCTTCAGCTGATTGCATTTCTAATTAAGATGGCATTGTTCAAATACTGGGTGTATTTAGAAAAGTTATACTAAAATTCATCTTCCTTTTGGCTAATTATATTTACCAAAAACAACCTATCAGCCCCTTGAGAAGAGGACTTATATTCTTATTTTGAAGATGTGCTAAACTGGAAAGTACTTTCTTTATTGAAAATGCCCCTAAATGAAATTGAAAAATGAAGATCTGTAGGTTATTGTACAAATACACCTGAAATGTCATCTGCCTTTTGTTTGCCTTGGTTTGTGTTACTAATCTTCTTAAGATTCAATGTTGTCTTGAAATATCTTGTGCTTATTAATGAATGTTTTTATACTAGAGGAAAGATATTTAAGAAAAAGTGCTTTGATGTTTATAGGAAAAAGGTGGAAATCGGGTGATCGTAGGAGAAAAATACAGCAGAAGCTCAGAGCCCTGAGGAAACAAAACAGTCTTTCTTTTTTCCATTCATTTCAACAGGGGGAAGCCAACTGATGCGGAATCAATGGATAGATCTGTTGGTGACAAGCGCTATGAGCCAATGCCTCAAGTTACAACTCCTCCTCCTGCTCCTTCAGTACAGTATACACAACCTCAGTCAATTAATAGTCCTGTCCTGTCTCTCCCAGCACATCACAAGCCTGCACTTTCTGAAGGTGAGCAATTAGAATGCTAACCTGCTCATGTGATACAGATATAATACATCAGGTTCTTTTGTGAATGCTTCAGCATGTGTAAGTTGGTAACTGTGTTTCTCTTTACCTGATCTTTTGAGTAATTACTAATAGTTCTTTCGAAGTTGAGGTTGAGTTTTGAGAAATGATTGAGGATCTTATCTGAAACTTTAATTTCCAGGTATTGTTAGTCACTAGAGTTCTTTTTGTTCCAAAATTGAGTGATCTCAGAAAAGATTAAATAAAACTTTGAGTATCTAGATGTTCCTTATGCTTTCAGATGAGAATTCTTTAGGCGTGAGTAATGGTTGTAGGTTTCTGAAAACAGAAGCTCTTTTTCACATCCTTCAGAAGAATGCCCAGGCCCCCTCAATTTTGCCAGTTCTTTGCAAGCGTGTAATGATATCGTAATATCTGTTTTCAATTTTTCAAAGTACAAATTATAATCACTCAATAAGGAAGTTAGACTACTGTTGTCTAACATGTCATTATTTAGTGAAACAATGGATAATTGTGATTTTTTTTTTATTGGAATGAAGTGTAATACAACAGATGATCTAAGAGAGCTGAACATATAAATAGGTATTTTATGTAGTACAAAAATGGACTAAATGTGCCTACTGTGTGTGACTAGAAATTCCTGATAATTTTTCTTCATTTCTGGTGTTTTCATTTGTATTGCAGTTAACTCTGTGTCTGACCCTCCTCCACCTCAGAATAAGCCAGCAATTTTCAGATCCTCTAGAGAGGACACTGTGCAGTCTACTTTTTATCCTCAGAAAAGCTTCCCTGACAAAGGTCCTGTTAATGGAACTGAACAGGTTCAGAAAACAGTCACTCCTTCTTACAACCGTTTTACAACAAAACCTTACACTAGTGCTGCGAGGCCCTTTGAGCGCAAGTTTGAAAGTCCTAAATTCAACCATAATCTCTTGCCAAATGAAGCTCAACATAAACCAGAGTTGCCATCAAAATCTCCAAATTCTCCTCAACCAATTTTGAAAGCACACAGCTCATCACAGCCTCCTGAGTTTGACAGTGGAATGGACACCTTCACTGTACAGGTCGACAAGCCTAAATATCAACCAAATAATGTAAATGCTGTGCCTAAAGCCATTCCTGTAAGGTAAGCTTCTTGGATTTTGTCTCCAGTAGTATGTCTGTAGGAGTTAATCTGTGAAACCATGTAGCTTGCTTTTGCTGTGCTTCCATATTCAGTTGTTGTCAGTCCATAACAAAGATAGCTTAAAGATTGATACTGTGATTCTACAGTTGTGCAAAAGAGCAATGAAAAGCTCTGAGATTCTTAACGTAAGTCCAGTGTTGTGATGTCACTTTGCATCATCACTACAAAATGACATGGCTTTAATTTTCCATTTCTCATAGTATAAATAATTGATTTATTCTTCTTTGTTTCCAAAAGATAAACTTCCTTCCTAAGAATAGCTGTCACAACCACTTGTATTTTCTCTATGTGCTTAGAGAAAGTAAGTTCATACTATGTTTGTATAAAAGATATTTCAAAAGTAGTCATAAAAAGCAAAAGTCACTCCATCGGTTTTCTTTGGGTTTCTTTTCTATGAGACCAAATAATGCAAGTTGTTTTAAGTGCTTATTTTCCCAGCATACTTAAGCTAAAAGAATTGTCACCAGCAAATGATAGCACTCTAATCTTAAACTTTGCTGACTTAATTATATTCATTAATGTTTTCAGAATAGTGTCTTATTATGATGATTTTTAAAGTTAGTAATGAATAAATCATACCTAATCTTGCTTACTTTTTCAGTAAATCAGAAATTGAATAGAATAAATCCTATTTCCTCTTAGGAATGTATCATTGCTGTGCAGTTGCAGACTGCACAAATCTTGAATTTATTGTCATGTTTGAGTGGAATACTTTTAGAAATCAAAATCTACTAAAACTAGCCATTTTATAACATTCTGTATCTTTTTATTTGTATCTTTACAATCTGGAAATGTGTATCTTTTAAGGGTTTTATTTTCAGTGTGTGTCTTGCAGCTGTTAAGTTTCTCCCTCATTAAACCTTGAAATGAAAGGTTCAGTGGGGATGTAATAATGAGCATTATTGCTTGTTAATGATATTCAAATCATAATGGAATTTTGGGAAGGAAAAGAAATCTTTGGATGTGCAATACGTTTGGTTTTCACTACGTTGAAATGTGTAACAAGGAGCAAGCTGTTTCGGTAAAATTTTGGACGTGGACACATGAAAATGTAACATTCAAGTGGTCCAAAATCTTGCCCTGACTATTTTCTAGGCGTGTTCAGAGTTTATATACTTTGACTTCTGTTTTATTGTGGTGCAAATGTCCTTTTCTCATGGCAGAACTTGAAGTCTTCGGTGTCCCACATAATCGAGTGTTAGACACAATTAACATGTCCTGAAATCAGAGCTTGCTAGCTAGCATTAGGCTGTGAACTAGCAGAATAAAGGGAAGAAGACAGTGATAAAACTGCTGGGGTTCATCTTTGTTTTATATTCAGCCCTTCAGCACTAGAGGATGAGGAGGAAGAAGATGGACACACTGTTGTAGCCACAGCTAGAGGTGTATTCAACAGCAATGGTGGTGTATTGAGCTCCATAGAGACTGGAGTTAGTATTATTATACCACAAGGAGCCATTCCAGAGGGAATAGAGCAAGAAATATATTTTAAAGTCTGCAGAGACAACAGTATACTTCCACCTTTGGACAAAGAGAAAGGTAAGATCTGGTACCGTGTGTTGTGCTGTTACTTACTATTTTCTAACAACAGCAAAATGAGCTATAAAAACATATTCATACACTTCCAATTTATTTTATTTATTTCTGCCTGGAGGTACAGAGTATACATCTCAGAAACGAGAATTAAAATTAAAAACAGCCAACCTGGTATTGGAAATATCAACCAAGATAGAGGTTCTAAATAACTCGTGTATTTGTAGAGTTGCATGTAGTTTTAAAGCCTTTTATCAAGTTTGCTAAAGTGAGGTTCTAAATTCCTTTTTCAAGGAACTTTGAAAATTCAGATTGTGTATGATAGTGTATTCCTGACTATACCCTTATTAATGCATGTTGAGTAGTGTGTCTCATTGGAGTGATTTTTTTTACTAGTAGTCTCTTTCATACCGTTACTTCAATATTCATGCAACTTCTGACTTAACAGATACCTAACTTCCTCAAGTCAAGAAAGCAGAAATGTAACTCTGTAATTAAAGCATTACTTATAAAGATTCAGAGTAACTGCAGATTACAAGTCAAACATAATGTATTCCTCAACTGAATAATCTTACGTTACAAGGGGAATTTTAAGCTAAAAATAGACCTACACGCTTGTATGTTCTGCTTTCTAACTGTTAGGATAAGAAGTCATAAGCTTTTGAGCTGCAGGAGGCTTGATTCAGCCCAGTATGGCATAAATCCATACGTGTAGAACACCACCAGCCCCAGCAGAACTATGAACAGGGCTGCTTGCTAATACGGGGACTGGTTTTTTGTGTTGTGGATTTTTAGATTGTGATGTGTTCCATTGGGAAGTCACTTCTTGTCTCTGAAAGAGATAGAGGAACAATTTTATGAAGTGCTGTTCTTTATTGACAATTCAAAATGTTTTTTCTCTAAAACTGAGTTGAATATCTTTGCAATGTAATTGTGCAATAATCTGAACCTCTTTCAACAACCATGGTTAACATTTTTTTTTCTCTTAACTGTAGGTGAAACACTTCTTAGCCCCTTGGTAATGTGTGGGCCTCACGGACTAAAATTCCTGAAGCCAGTGGAGCTGCGCCTGCCACACTGTGCGTCTATGACCCCTGATGGTTGGTCTTTTGCTCTAAAATCCTCTGACTCCTCGTCGGGTATGCTGTCCTCCCTCTGTCCTTTTGGGGCTTTTGGGTGCTATCGTATAATTTAAGTTAATTTGGCTAAAGATGATGTGTAATATAAAGAAACTTGATCATTGTATTTGTGTCAAACTCTCATTTCACTTTCATTACAAATGTCTTTCTTACATTTATTCATGGTGCAAATTCATAGCTAAAGCCATGATTGACAGCAGAAAAACAGAGTAATATATTTAGTCTCTTAAATATAATCGTATTTTTCTATTCTGTCTTTTCTTGAGGACTGCTACAGCTGAATACACTTGAAATGATAATCGCACTAAAATTGAGAGGAAATGATTATGTACCTCTGATTGGCCTTTGTAACATAACTGGTGTTTGTCTGTTGCTTAATTAACCATATAGGACTCTGGCAAATCTTAACAATCTGCATGCTCTTAAATCATGATTTAACGCTTGTTAACTGTTTCCATGTGTGCAAGTTGATGCTAACAATTGGGTCATTTAAGAAAACTATAGTGTTTCAGTAAAAGCATTTACAATTCATTTTAATGTAGCTGAATTTTCCCCAAGACTTTTCTTGCTTGCTTCTGCCTATTTTTCCTCTACCGCCTTTTACCCAGAAGTTTCTGGTTGATAGTAAAAGTTGCAACTAGGTTGCAATTCTATTTAACTGTTCGTTTTACCTCACTGTGACTTTCTGGGAACAGGGGGAAAATGTATTGGCTGAAATTGTCAATGAGAAGCCTATGTTAGAGTTCTGGGCAAACTTCAAGCATTTCAAGCAATTTCATGAAATGGCTGTGAGGTTACAGAAACATAAAAATAAAAAACATAAAGTTTGCACATTTGGGGGGAATAAGTCTTAAGGTTTTATTCAGCTACCTTCAAAATCTATGGTGGAAGATAAAAGCCATTCACGTGTACGTATGATCTAAGCAATGACTGAACAATGTACTTCTGTATGCAGCATTTAAGCCACCATGTATGCATATCTTCTGTCACTAATGTATCTATCACTGTCAACACCAAAGCACCGATGCTTTGAAAATGTAAAGCATCAATCTCCTTGATGGTGATTCAATAACTTAGAGGTATTAAAGGCAATAATTTTTAGTTGTTTTTATAAGCCATTATATGCATGGATTGCATGCATCTATTTAACAATGTGTGTACATGGCAGCGTTAAAACACAGATGCATAAATGATAAGGTCCTGAAAGGTAAAAACTACATACAAAATGACACAATACTTTTGTAACTAGTAGCACCTGTTCATGAACTTACTTGAAGTGAAGGGAGAGAATTCAAAAGATCTAAACAATAACTGAATCTGAGACATTTTTCTCCCTTTCCAAAGCGGTGTGTGTGCGTGCGCGCATGTGTGGGAGCAAGAGCGTGTATATGAAGCACTAACACTTTCTGTATTGTAAATATTACACCACATTCTGTTAATCTGAAATGGGATGTATATCATAACATTGCTCTTTTGAGACAAACTTTAAAATTAGGCAATTCTGTCTTATGATATGTAAGTAGACCATACTGTGTCTTAAATAAATTATTGTTTTCTCTCTTTTTAAAATAGTTGCTTACGGGACTCTGATTTTTCAGGTGGCTTTATAATAACAGTTAATAGAATTCTGGGGTTTTCCTCTTTTCTGTCGTCTGCTCTGCCTCATCTTTTCTGAATGTATCCATGTTCTGTCCTAAAAGTGACATTCATTCGCACTTAACATCCTTTCTGCTACACTTAGGCCTTGTATATTATTTTACTGGTAAACACCTTCAAACACTTTAATGATTTTGGTATTAAAAAGAAATAAACAAGAAAGTTTTTATGGCCACACCTATTTTAATATAGTACAAAATAGTGAAGGATCATTGTTTCAAAGTAGACTGCTGTAATTATGGGACAAACGTTTTCAACAGCTAGAAGTTGCACTGGCTGCAGTCTAATCCTTACTGTGTATTTCAGAGGACAGGCTGGAGAAAGTCTGCTCTTGTGTCTTGTGGGCAAGAGTAGGACCTGGTTCTCCTACAATTCTGCTTTGCCTTTTTCTACTAACATAATCAATCTTGTGAGTTTTGAGATGAAGTGGAACTTCCTGCATCTATAAAATGACAAACCCTCCAGTATTAAGCTTCTTAGCTGAAGCAAGTAGTTTTGGCTGGCAGCAGTAAACTTGTTTGTACTCTTTAACTATACACGTGCCACTCGTACTTCTTTGTCCCTACATCAGATGTTGCCATTACTCAGTGCATTGTGTTCTTCATTTTGTTTTCATGAGTTGAAGAAAATTGTGGAATGACATCACTCATTCAGTGCAGAAGTCTGTGGTATCTGCAGCCTATGTGACAGGGTTCTCTTAACGTGTTGCACTTTTCTCTAGAAAGAGCTGCTTTGAGCAACTTAATGTCACTTGTCTGCAAGGTATAGGAAAGTATTAGTGCATTTTTTTCTCTCTTCTACCATAGTGGGATGATGGTGCTTTTTCTATAGAAATAACTTCTAGAAATGTCTCTAGATTAAAAGAAAAATAAATTCTCCAGTCAAAGGAGATGACTGAATATGCAGATGGAATTTAACCTTTGTCTGCTGAGATGGCATCTGATGATGCTTGCTTGTAAAACAATATTGCACAGGAACTTTGACCATGAGTTGCTATGTTCTGTTATTAAAAAAAAATAAAAAAAAACCTAAGAGTGTACCAGCAAAGTGGAATATTTTCAGCATGTCAGTATTTCAGACTTGAAAATAACATACTGACTGTAGCCACAAAACAATGATTTCTATTCCATCTACAATAATTTTCATGATGGAAAAATAAATCTACCAATGTATCGGTGCTTAGTTAAAACATTGCTTCTGCTTTGACTCATTTATGCTCAGAATTATTGCAGAGACTTCAAATGCATCCTAACCATAGTTGCTTTTAATATCTCCTAATTTCTTTGGCGGCTTAGGAAAGATGCAGTGAATGCTTCATTCGCTGTTAACGCTTCTGAAATGAAAAGCACTACGTTGGTGCTGCAGAGTAGCATGACTTGTATTTAACGTTTCCAGAAGATCATACCATCTGTTTAGCACAACTGATCTATTCTGTATTATAGGCAAATGAGTTGAAAGATTTTGTTAATTATGTGCCAACTGCAGGCTTTTTAAA
>PPHD01009700.1:0-20357 GCA_002909625.1 Bambusicola thoracicus | reverse complement strand
GAGCCATGCCAGGAACACAGGATGAGGTTGTCATGTAGATCGTGGTGTGATTGGAGCGGTTTGTAATCCAAACTCAAAGTCTGCTTTGCAGTTGCACGCAGCTGACTGCTGCCAGCCCCTTGTCTCTGTGTGCTGTGCTGCCTGGTGAGCGCTCGCTGTGCCAGCAGTGCTGCTGGGGCTGTGGGCTCCTCTGCATCCTTCTCCTTTACCTCCTTGGTTATGACCCGAGGTTCCCCAAGGCAATGAAGGCTAGTCATTAATCAGTTAAAGTCATGTTTAAATGATTATTATGTAATGAGTTTTGGATAACCATACTAATTATAGTAAATGTGCATAAGAGGGCTGAATTAACATCACATAAGTGAGGTTAATCTTGGATGTTTTCATTTGACTGCTTTGCTGTGCTGCATGTAAGCATTCTTTTGTCATAATCGTATGCAGTTTTACATTTGGTTGCAAATGATATTTTCAGTTCGCTTTAAACATGTGGAACCACGTCAGTATTACAGCTTGGTTATTACTTAGCACGATGGACACCAGAAGCTTTCAGTTCATGGTATGGATATTCTCCATTTAATCAAAGAGGATGAAGAGTATAAGGGAGTGATCAGGTGCAACAGTGCTCAGTGCTGTGCGTGAGCCAGCTGCTGGAGGAGACCTATGTGTACGGTGTGCTTGGGGTGCGGGCATCTCTGACGGATGTGGGACAGTGCATTCTGTGCTCCCATGAGCTGCATTCCGTTCTGACAGGGAGAAAATTTTGCCTCGCTATTCCTTATGGATCTGGAGACTCGCAGGTGAGGCTTGGCTCTGATCCCAGCTGCCCTTTCTTGTGATGAGGGATGGTAACCCGCAGGTACTGTCCCCTGGGAGAGCCTGGGCACGCTCTGCCACCCTGCACAGCAGCACTGCGTGCTGCAGCCACGTCTCCATGCTGCTTGGCAGATCTTGGTGGCTGCTGAAGTGCGACCTGTGGGGTGTGATGCTTGGAGAGCTGTCAGCTCCTTGGTCAGAGGCTCTGAAGTGAGATTTTGTTGATATGTTTGGCCGCATTCATGGCATTGTAGAATCGTAGGCTCATAAATTCAGCAAAAGCAGCAGGCTGGACTGACTTGAGGAGCTGTGCTGCGCTCCAGAAGCCTTTCAGACTTTCTAGATCACTCTCAGAGGCTCTGCATTTTCTTCAGAACAGTTAGCTAGATGCTCAACATTGATTACTTGTTTTCTTCCATAATCCCAGCCTTGGAGAGTACAGCAACGCTTTTCCAGCGAGTTCTCCCGTCCTCAACTCCCAGTCATCATCGTTAGAGGTCTGACAACAAATGTGAACATAACAGCAACCGACTGAGAGTGCTGGCTGGGAGCCGAGCAGCCGTGCCTGCCCTTCTCACCCGACCTGCTCTTTGCTCCTGGCCCTGCATGGCTCAGCAGCACACACAGCCTGCCCTGCCTGTGCGAGCCAGCTGTGCTCTGCACAGAGCAGGATGGAAAATGGCTAAGGCAGTGTGATTGTGAGGAGATTAAACTGGAGGTGATTTACAGCAGGGTCGTGAGCGGGCTTTCCACGTGCTGGCAGCACAGTCCTTTTTTGGCCTGACAGTCAGGGTTATCTTTACCATTTAGATCACATCAGTATCTTTTAGATTCTCCTGGTTTAAATGCCTTCGGTGACGAGGAGCATGGATGCTGCTCTGGTAACATTGGGGTTTTGTTGCTGAAGCCTCATGGCCAGCTGACATGTGGTCTCCAAAGTGATTTTGGAAGGATCCCATCATCTAAATATGATGGCCAAGGGATTTTCCCTTTTCTTGCCCCCTCTTGTGGGTTTGGGAATTTCAAGGATTAACATCCCAGCTCACCGAAGGGCTCTGGAACTGCTGCTTGCTGTGTGTGCTTGTTGCAAACAGGCTGTGTGGTTCCATGGCATCTCTCCCTAGGGCACTGTGGTGGCACTGCTGCCATGGTGTTTGCATGCTAGGCAGTCAGCTGTTATCCCAGGTGGTGCAGATTTTTGGGTAGCTTCAGCTGCAACAGTTGACATTCTGTTGTATCACTTGTAATCCAGTACTGCATCTCCAGCAGACCCGTAAGCAGAAATATATAGAATTGCATTTGAAAGGTATCTGACAGCAGCCTGAAATGTGGATCCCAGCATTAAGGTCCTGATGCTCTGTTTTGAATGTAGAAACGAGGAAGCAAAAGCTGCTGGTGCCCTCTCAAACCTCAGCATTTCATTTCCATAGTAGCACGGGGCCACTCTGCCTCTGAAACCTCCCTCTGGTGAGTCAGTGCTGTGTTACAGCTGGGTTTGAGGGGGAGGTTCTGCACTGGGAGGACTAAAGAGACATTTCTGTAGCATCATGATTTAGAAAGAAAAGGCCAGGCTGCTCGGAAGTGTTGGGAATACACGGGGAGAACTAGCAGGCTTAATGAGTCGAGGAGAGGGGTCCCTGGTAAAGCGTGTAGATGGAGGAGATGGTGACTGTCTGGGTGCTGCTGTGGTGTAACGTAGCCTTGCTTGGCCTTCCTTTTTTCCCTCTTGCATTCTTCTCTGAGACTCTTCATGGCTTTGCAAAGATCTGCTCCACTGAAGACTGTTTCTATCCAAAATATCTTGCAGACAAAAGTAAGAAGAGGTGGCTGAAATACAATAAGGAGTGGCAGGGATTGGAAGAAATAAAGGTTTGGGAAATATTCGGGATGGGGTCTATGAACAAAATGGGGGACTGAGGAATTTAAAGTCACTGAGCTGCCAAATCCTGTGTCCTGAGCAAAGTACCCATTTCTGTGTGTTCAGTGATTACTGCAGCCTCGAAAATGGTTGCATCAGAAGGCAGTACGAGCGAGCTCGACAAAGTGAGCAGGCAGTCAGCAGGGTGTTAAGGAAATTAGTGACTAATTACGCAAGTGACACTTTTCTGCAGTCTCCGAGAAATGAATTTGCAGCAGAGAGCAGCACCACATGCACTTAAAAACCGTCTTCCTTAAAAAGAAAAATAAGCTGAAGGCTTTCTGGCAACTTTTATTCTCAGTAGCTGGTGGAAGGGTGAAGCTGTGTGCGTTGCCCTGCCAGGGGAAGCACCCTCAGCCCCAGCTGCCCCTGGGCCGAGCTCATGGCAGGGCTCTCCCCGAGGCCCTGACTCAGGGCTCAGTTGAGGCTGTGCTGGTGAGGATGTGCACCCTGCCTTCTCTCCCCACTCTGAGGCTGGTGCTTCCGGCCTGCTCTCCTGGCAAGGTCCTTGTCCTGTGTGTGATGTGATGGGTGCCTGCCTGGGATGGGAACCTTCACCTCAAAGGGGTTGGCAGCCTCACGGGCAGAGCCTTGATTTGAGTTTGTCTTCCTCACTCACGGTTGCTTGTGTGCCTTTTGTGAAGGTACAGGTGTTCTGTTAGGCTGTGATCGGTCCCTGTGCTCCACATGCACACATTGGCCTCAGCATGGTCTGGGAACAGCACGGCTTTCTGTAAGGCGAGGCGAAGCCAGGCTGCAGAGAAGAGCTTGAAAAGCTGGGTGGCAGAGGGGAAACCCCTGAGGTGTTCAGTGCCTGTAGGCCTGGTAGGAAAGAACAGCCCTGATGTGTAAAAGCAGGCTGCCAAGAAGGGGAGGTGGTGGCACGCTGCCTGAGTAGTGCCTTTCATCTCCAGCTTTCTTTTCTGCACTCTTTTTGGAGGAGCAAAGGATTGCTGTTGTGCTGTCAACCAAGTGATTCCCTCCCATGAACTCTTCCCACCTGCCTTACTTATTCCCTAGCATCTCTGTCATGTTTGTCACAGCAGTGTATGCATGGGTGTATCGTGACTTCTGAACAAGAACAACTGGGAGCTTGTTTGCTCGCAATTATAGTTGCTGTGTGTTCTCTCGGCGTGACGAGGCTGCGGGGTCACAGCACCCGGAGAGCTTCCAGCTCACCTGGGCCTCCCAGAACAGTACAGGGCCATGTGCAGCTCCCCGGCACCTGTCTGCACCGGCCTGAAGGGTGGCTGCTCTCCAGGTCTTGGCTCTGGGTCTCCCGATGGCTGCTGCATCCCGTGTGATGGTGACACTCAGCCTGCATCCCATGTGCCCGAGCATAGGCTGTGTCCGTGTCAGATGAACCCTCCCTGCTCTCACCTCTGCTTGTTCCCCCTCAGGGAGCTGCCTCGAGGCCGGCCCGGTGTGGCTGGGGCAGAGGAGGCTGGCCAGCTGCCCCTTCCCTGCCTGTGTTCCCCCCTTGTGCCCTGGTCACCGTCTCTGCTCTTCCTGGGAGGTATTTGTGCCCGGTTCCTCTGGCGTCAGGCCGCAGCTTTGTACCCCATGCTAGAGAAGGCCACAGGCAGTTTCCCTCCCACTTCTATGGCAGAGCTCCAGCTAATTGAACCAGAGGCTTCCTCCCCCTCTCAACCTGTTTCACTCACAAACCCTTTGGGAAGCAGAGCTTTAACCCCTCTCTTTGCCTCAGTAATCTCCGTGTGCTGGGCGCATCCGTCATGTACCCCCTTGTCTCAACAGGGAACTCTTACGATTGGTGGTGAAGAAGTGACCCTTGAGTACACCCTATGCCCAGAGTTCTGGCGCTGCAAACGTGTAAGTATGCAACCAGAGAGCTGCACTGTGCTTCCCCTGCTGGTTTTTATGGCAGTGGCACCTGAGAGAGCATTAAACTTCTGCTCAATGGCTGAAAACCCTTAAGAGTAATATGTACCGTGAAGCTCTCTTCTCTTCTAAACTTCTGTATTTTTCCCTGCCTTGATTTGATACTGCTTTGTTGTTTTGGTACAGGTAGCACAGTTCTGTGTGCAGAGCAGCCTTGTCCCTGTGCTGTGGTTCTCTTTTAATATGCAGGGAGCATACCATATTTTATGCTTGCCCAAAATGAGGCAGTGATTCCACCAGCTGGAATAGAGCAGATTTTCATTCTGGTTTGTGAGTGTCTTCACTCCCCAGGTAACCACAGCCTTCACCGATGGAGCGGTGCAGACCTCCTCTCAGGAACTTGTGACTGCATTTGAGTGCAGTAAATCCAGCAGGGAAGTGTGGAAATAGATGCAAGTGCAGACAGGGTTAGTTCAGGCTGGAACTGAGCCGTCTGTGGGGCAGCACAGCTGCTTGGCTGCCAGCTGTGTTCCCCTGCCCTTCCCCTGCCTCTCCCAGCACGGGTGCTTCAGTGCTAGAGCAGAAGAGGGTTACTGTCTCCATTCCCACTGGCTGCAAACCGCAAGCTTGCAGCAGCCTCTGGCTGGCATACCATCCAGGCCATGCCAGCTTTACCTCTGTGTTGGCTGACACCTGTTTGCTGACTGTCCCTGTGCAGCAAATCACATCTACAAGTGCCTTTTAACTCAGAGAAGGACTTTGTCTCTGCTTGAGTTGAGAAAAACCAGGTAACTTAGTCTCCTTTCAAACAACAGGATGGCTAGCAGCAAAGCACGGAGCTTTTCAGCCCAGCATCACTTGAGAGGGACAGAGCCCTATTTCAGGGGTTTCTCTGTGGTGTGCAAACAGAGGTGTGCAAAAATCGTGTTCCCAAGGCCTGGTAGGCAGATTCTGAAAGCGCTTCAGAATCTGACCTTCTGAAGTAGGCTGTAATCACATCTGCAAAACATGACTTCCTCATGCTATACGTCTTCCCTTGCAGTGCAAAGTGTGTAATGTGGGCTACAGATCTTCCTGCTCCTATTGCAAGCTCCTGAGAGATGGTGAGTATATCTGGTCCTCCTGTGTCTGGTCAGTTAGAAGTTTCATCTACTCCAACATGTAAGTTTGCCTTCTGGCTTCCCTGTAGCATCTTTCTTTTGGAACAGGCTGTGCGCTGTGTAGGAGGGTTATTAATTTTGCTTCATTTAGGCCCCTTCCCTGCCCACACTAAAGGTGCTGCATGCCATGTGCTGCTGCTCGGTTCTCTGTTCTTTCGAGGCTTGGTGCCTTGTCACATGAGGCCTTTTCTTCCTATTGCTTTGGCATTGCCCTTCATCCAGAGCGACAGGCTGTGTGCCCTCCAGGTCTGTGAGCTTGTGCTGCTGCCTGCAGGTGACAAGGCTTCCCCCCAATCCCCTTCCTTGGGAAATGCAGCTGCATGGTTTTGCTGTTACTCTTTTGAGGTTCTTGGGGTTGGGGTGAATGTAGGATGTGAACTGCTGAGCTCACCTTGCTGGCAGGAAGGAGCACTTGGAAAGGAGTTCAGCTCCTCCAGGAGCTCCTGCTCTCCCACCAGCACCTCTGGGTGGTATGGCATGAGAGCCAGAACACATTCCCTGGAGGAGCTGATTTCTTTGGGCTAAGCAGGTATTCCAGGCCCTCTGTAAGCTTTGCCTTGGCATCTTTGAGCAGACTTCTGATGTTTCCTGTTTCTTATGCACCTTAGGTAGGAGGGCATTAAAATAACTGCTGATGCAGGGTTCCTTACTTGCTGAAGCACTCTCCCTGTGGATGTTGTGGTTTCCTTATGCTGTGGCTCTTCTATTGGTGTTAGGAAGGCAGAATTTACATAGCTGGCCCCCTTGATCACCACAGCTGTGTATTGTAATAAAAGCTACCAAGGAGCAAAATAAATTGAGCCTTTAAGATGCTGTGAAGACGGATTGTGCTGCATGCTTCACACTGGCCTGTTGTGTTGATTATGAGGCTGTGGTAAGGTCATCTCCGCGTGACTGTCCGTTCATTGTTAGGTGAAATGAAGTAAGGCTCTACACATAAGCATTCGTTATTGCAGCTTTGCATGGGTTCTTGCATGCTCTGTGGCTGCTGGTTTTGAAATCAATCTTAATATGCCTCTCTTACAGGGAACAGAGCAGGCTCGGAGTCAAAAGGTGGTCCTGAGGGAGAAGATGCATCATCTGAGCAAGAATTCAGTAAGAGCAGTGCCCTCCCCATCTCTGGGATTGTGCTTATGTCTGTGTAATTTGGTTTCATTTGTAAGTTCTGTGCGAGGTCCTGCACATGAAGTGTAGCCAAACCTCTGCAAACTGGACACAGATTAGCACAGAACTGTCCAGCGTGAGCTGCGCTGACAGCCAAGCAAGTCAATGTGCGGTTTTCCCAGAGTTTACGTGCAAAATGACTGTGTTCTGCTGTGCTTCCCACTGCCCAAACACAATGAAAGCAGGGATGTGCTCTGGGGAACGTTAAAGAGTGAAGCTTCACTGTGCCAGGGCTTGTACTCTTCCTCCTTACTTTGTGGGAACAGACTTCGGCAGCAGGTGCAGGGCTGGTGACATCTGACCTTAGAGCCCCACAGCTTAGGCCTCCCTTTCTGACAGCATCAGAAGCTCAGGCAGGGATCTCTTTTGAAGTGAAGCTAGATGCTTCAGAGGCCTTCAAGCTCAGAAACGTGATAGGATTTACCCTCTGTGTATGACGTAACTGGGCTAGGGGCAGGGTGTTTCCACATCGTGGTACCTCATTTGTGGTAAGTAGGGGCCTAATAAAAATCAGTGATTTTATTTATGATGTATGTGTGTGTGCACCCAGTTTTCATCTAGCGTAGAGACAGGGTGACAGTCACTAGTTGGTACTGCTCACCTACAGTGTGTTCCTGAATAGGTCAGGCATGGTAAGGATATTGCTGCTGTGTAGGTTTTCCCAGACATGAGTACACGGTATCCAAACCCATCCTTATTTACATGTGCCCAGGCAAGAGCTGCTCCTAAAAGGAGGCCAGAATGCCTCACCTCTGACTGCAGAGGTCAGGTAGAGGAACCTGATGTGAAACAGTGTGAGGATGAGCTGCACGTCTGTCTTGCCCTTTTTGCACCTTGGGTCTGCAGAGAGTAAAGATATGGGATGTGCAAAGGACAGAATAGGATAACCTTTTCTGAGGTGGACATTTGTACTGAGCAGAAAACAGCACAAGAAAAAGTACGTGCTGAAGCACTGTGTTTGGAACCAGACCGTTTCTCTTCTCTAACAGCAGAGACAAAGCTTGAAAAACCTGAGCAAGAGTTACCAGTACAACCAGGATCTCCAAAGCAGCCTCTCCAGGCCTCAGATCCTGCTCCACAGCAGGAGTGCCAGCCTCAAGAGCAGGAGCCAAGGAAAAGGGATGAAGGGAGAGAACAGCGGCCCTCACAGGAGAAGAAGCGGGACATGGACAGGCACCAGGAGCCGCCTTCTCAGAGGGAAGGAGAGGAAGCCACACCACAGGAAGGCGGAGGAAGCAGAAGTGAGTGGCAGAGAGCCCAATTTGGAAGTCACCTGCCCTGCTGTCTGTGCACTCTGATGTGCAGAAAGGGCAGCATTTCTCTAAGACTTCTGGAGGTTATTGTGCAAATCAATGGCATCAAGTAACGTTGGGCTGTGCAGCTCCAGAAGTACTGGCAAGTTGCCCTTTCAAAAGTTAATTCAGGGCAAGCTGTCTTCAGGACGGTACAACTAAATTAGCACAGCAGCAAAAGTCTCTGTGGCCACAGCATAGAGCTCCTCCAAGGAGGAGACTGCATTATGCTCTGTTTTCTGAGGGGGAAAGGTGTGGAATTAGAGGAAGGATTCTGAGCAAGCTGGGGAGAAAAAATGGGAAGGCTTGCAGACCCAACTGCAAGAAGCCCTGCTTTTGTTTTGGAGGAGTTTAATTCTAGCTTTGCTGTTACAGTAAGCCTAGATTTGAAGTTTTTTTTTCTTTCTTCTCTGGCCACCTCTCGTTGTCCTTCTCAGCGATCATGCTGAAGCGTATTACTCGATTCACCCCACCAGAAGTGATTGTGGGGCTGCTGGCTCCATATGTGCGTATCTCCACATCCAACGTGCGCATCATGAAGAACAAAGCTGGCCGGATGGGGCAGACCTATGGCTTCATTGAACTGGACTCACATGCTGTGAGTAGCTTCCCGTTTTCACATCTCTCCCTGCTGGCGTGTCTAGCAGGCAGAAGTAGAAAAAACACAGGAGTGAAAGAATATAGGAAATCATTGTACTTGTGAAGCATCTGTCTTGAAGAGTGTTGGTGGCTCTCCTGCTTGTCTGGCTAGTTACAGGGAACACATGATATAGATATATCTGTTGATCTCAGGCCTTAGGAGCCAAAGACTGTTGTCTTAAGTTGTGATGCTTTCTCAATACATCTCTTTGCAGACCCTCCTAAACCTGACCATATCTTGCTCAGGTATTTTGTTTGTAGGCATCTTGAATTCAATGATTTTTGTGTGCAGAAGGCAAGAAGCTTAATTAATGGGGAGCTCCGGGGAGCATTCACGTGGATGTGAAATTTTCCTTTGCTTTGACAGGAGGCACTGAGGTTGCTAAAGATACTGCAGAATCTGGATCCCCCTATCAGCATTGATGGACGTACACTGGAAGTGAATCTTGCTACAGGGAGGAGAAGGTACGGGCAGATGAGGCAGTAGGGTTGTCCTCTGCAGTGTGCTGTAAGGCTAGAGCTGTGCTGTCAAAGCAGATGCTTAAACGTTGGCACATGAATTAGCACAGATGTTCCTACAACTTAACAAGATTCTAACAATAAAACGAAAGTAGCAGAGCTGGAAGAAGCTTCAGGGATTGAGCAGTATAGGAATAACCACTGTGTTAAGGGACCTTCTGTTCAGCCATCATGTCCTATTGTGAAGGAGCCAGTGATCTGCAAAGCTTCTCTGTCTCCTGGGGTGGACACAGTCCCACATGTGGCCAGTGAAAGTAATCTTTCTGTCTTCATAGCTCCTGCTGATCATTTTGAGTACACTGAGGTTAATGTAAAGCTAGATTGACGTTAACCTGCCATGTTTATCTCAATAGGAATGACTACGGGGAGCATGGAGACAACTCCTGCTTTAACCAGGTAGGTCTGCACAGCTACAGCTAGGAGGGAAGGGAGGGAGCACCAAGAGTGACATGTCTGACTTTGTTAGGCTTTTTTCCCTTGTGCTGCTGAAACTTCAACAGTGTCTGAAGGTATGGTGATGATGCATGGGTGTACTCTATACTGCTGCTCATCCAGCACACAGAATCCTACTGCATATAGAAGTGCTGGTCAGAGCACAGGTGCTGCTTGAAGGAGTTTGGGGCTGGATCACTGAATGACACACTTGCGTAGGATGACTTACTGCTGGCTCGTCTCAGTTCCTGGACAGAGTGTGACTGGGCTGCAGGGCCATGCTGAATGGGCCTGGTGCTTTCGTGTGTGTTGCCATGAGTACTCAGTTTAAAGATTGAGGGGGGATGGAGGCGTCCTGTGCCTTGCAACACTGTCCATCATTCTGTAAATGAAAAGTCAGGTCTACTTGTGTTGTATTTAGAGTAGCTAAATGAATGTTTTCCTGTTCTTTGGGCCTGTGGGAGGGAGAAGCAGCGTGATGTATGAGAGTTTCTGATCTGTCTGTGTTGTTCACTTATTCCAGGGCAGGAGGGGCATGAGAGACAGGAGGGGTGGAGAATCACAGAGACGCACCAGAGCACAGTGTAAGTTAAGCTCTGCCTCCCTCCTACTATGGAGACTTTTCTTCCTTAAAAGGGTACTGACATGTAGAAATCAGCCAGAAAATACTTTAAAGGCCAAGAGTAGCTTTATTTGCTACGCCCACTGCTGAGTTCCTTTGCCAAATTCTGGTCACATTTTCCTATCTGACAATGGGTTTCTCTCTACTCTTACTGTGCAAAAGCTACATGCAAATAAATAAAACTTGCTGCTTGCTTTTCCTCGTTGCAGCAAACAGATGGGATAAAATCAGCCTAGCAATTGCTAGATGAGATGGAGGAATATACACTGCACCAGTGGTGCTGGTGGCTGTAAAACCGTTCCTGATTGTTTAACTAACTTACATACACTATCACTGAGCAATGTTTAAATAACATTTTGGAAATGAGAAACGTTGCTCATATTATGGCCATACCCTTAGGGCCTTAGGCTTTTCCTGTAGAAACAGGTCGCCCTGTTTCTTCCACAAGCCTTCGTGCACCCACGGGCGGAAGGGATGTGGGGAGTTGTCATCATTTTAAACAGAGGATTGTTTGTAAGAGCACAGATCTTCCTTGTTCACAAGGGTGGGTGGAAACAGTGCCTTGTACTCATTAACCCATTCTTTAGGAAATTACTGAATTTCGTTTCTTTATCCGGTCCAGTGGTATGATGTGGTGATCTCAGCATCCTCCCTGTAAGTGTGTTTTGATAAGGAATTTTTGTGAGAGTCCTGGAACAGAAGAATGGTGAAAACCTGACTACTTTATTACTCCTTAGAGAAAAAAATACGTAGGTAGACCCATGTGGGGATTCCCTTGCCTGTCTTTATCACAAGAGAAGATTTCTTCCTTCCCAGATTTGATCCTTTCACCAGTGCAGGATTTACTTTTGTCTTTGTAAAAGGCAAGTTCTGCATTTGGAAGACTTCTTGTGTTAACTCTTGTCTCTCCATTCAGCTCCATCAGATGTGTCTACATACATTTATGATCCCGAAACTGGGAATTATTACGATCCCATAGCTGGAACATACTATGACCCCAGGACTCAGGTGAGTGCATAGGAACAAAACTTCATACACTGGATGTTGTTACAGACTGCCTTTCTCTGTGTAGATTTTGCAACCTGGAGAGGGCTAGCATAGGACAGCATAGAGGGAGCTTTGTTTCTCTCGATTCTCTGACCTGTATAAAAGAGATCCATCTTCTGAAATGTCACCTTAATGAGCAGCTAGGAGCCCAGCAGCTGTGTTGAATCATTTACCATGGCTGCCTACTTGACCTCTGAAGCCTTTGGAAGGCTTTTGATCTGCTCTTCATTGCTCAGATTTGCAGAGAGAGCATCCTTGCTCAATTTCAGTGAAGACGTGTTATGTGACTGTACATAAAGATGGAGAGCAGAGCTCTATTTTCGTCTCTTTGCTCCCTGAGCCTGGCCAGAAATAGTTACAAAGATGCCAAAAAAGAGCCATCTGCTGAGGTCCTCTGGGACTGTCATCTTGTTTTCTTGCAACTGAAGATGCCTGTGCTCTGTGCAAACAGGGCAGTGCTCTGATGACCTGGCTGTAGTAGACAGTCTACTGCCCAGCAAAGCCCTGAAGCCTTTGCTTCAGCTGTCTGAGGCTCTGTAGTCCCTTCTCACTGTGCTGGCTTCCTTTGCCCTGTAAAGATAATAAGTCCAATAAGGAGACTGAAAGGTTTTGGCTAAGTTCTTCTTTCTTTGCCTCATTCAGAGAGAAGTCACAATAGACAATAGAGAACCGTGCTCATCACCTCCAGAGAACAGAAGGAGGAGACATGGAAGCCAAGAACGGACAAGTGAAAGGAAGGAGCCACATAGCAGGGACAATAGGGACAAAAAGGAGAAAGGAAGAAATACTCCTGCCAAGGTAAATCGCTCCAGTAGTCAGAATGGTCAGAATGATCTGAGGCCGGGAGGTTGAGGTAATACATGTTAGGAAAAAAAAGTGAGTAATTTTTAGAGGATTCAAAAAGGGGAAGGACAGTGATGAAGTCCCAAGTGATGAAATTCATGGGGTCACCAGCAGGCCAGGAACATGATTCTGACCAAGCAGGGACAAGTTCCTGACATTTTTGCCTTGTGACTTCAAGTCAGGGCTTCTCATCCCTTCCTTACAATAAAGGATGCAGAAACATCCGCATAATTGAGACTGGCATTTCACTCACGCTGCTGAAAGCACCCAGCTGTTGTAACAGAGCAAGCAAAATAATGTTTGTACTTAGTCAGATAGTAACAGTAACTGCAGTTCCTGCCCCCTCCAAACATCACAGACAGGAGGATGAGGCAAGTGGTGCAGATGAACTGAGAAAATGAACCAACATCAAATGTAGTTAGGAGTCTGCACTGGACATTCTTTACAGTGCATCCCAGAGTCCAGCCCCAGTCATGAGTTAGTGCCATTTAATGCTGAGCAAATGCTGTCTCTCCAGTTTGCAGAGCTGCTGACTGGGATTAGCTGCCAAAAGTGAAGTTTAAGCATGGGTGTTTCGATCTGGATCTCCCTCAACCACACTGACATATGCTCCTTTTGGACTGAGGAATGCCAGGAGAGTTGGTAGAAGTGGTTTAGTCACAATTGTAGAAACTTCTTCTTCCTTGCCTGCTGGTCTGCATGTGTTCTGTGGCACGTGTGGTCCTAGAGAGCTGAGACCTGAGGGGTATAGTTGACCCTAGTGTTGGTACCAAGTCAGTCAAGGAATCTCATCTGTTATAGAGAAGGCTTGCTTTCAGGGTCACTAACCTAAGAGAGACATTGGGCTTGGCTGAGCAGAGTGTGAAATCATCCTCAGCAGAGATCCTCCCACTGTTTTTCTCAGCTGTCTGGTTTCTGGATGCTCAGAAATTGGCTTCCTGGTTGCTGTTTGCACCCTGACTCTCTGTGCTTATAGTGGTCTAATTCCCAATCTTGGGTTTTTCAGAATGAGCCTGGGGAGGAGAGGTTCTTCACAGAAGATGTCTTCAAAAAGCCATTACCACCCTCTGTGAAAAAGGATGAAACTGCAGGCCTGGTAAGATGCTGCCTAGAGCTTCACTTTCTCCAGTCGAGGCATGTGTAGCTAACGGACCACTAAACTAGATCATGTCTGGGGACTCAGGTCAGTGTTCTGTAAAGCTGATAGACATGAAGCATCACCCCAGCCTCCTGTTTGTGCTGCTGAACGCACGCGTGAGCATCACAGGTTCATCCTGTTGCAGTGCTGGGTAACTAGTTTTTGGTGTTCTCTGTCCAGAAGAAAATCCTGAAGCCATGGAGCTGCACTGAGCCTGGCCATATATTATACCATAGATACAGCAGGGTAAATTAGTGTCATCATTACCCCTCCCCACCTATAGTACTTTTGCTCCATGGCTTTTCTCACAGGGAAGCAAGACTGTAACTCTTCGTGCAGCACTGTGTTTCTGTTCCCATGCTGACTGGCTGCGGGGGTTACTTTGTACCTCCTGTCCACATCTTTTGAGCAGATGGAGGTGTCTAAATGTGAACTGGCTCCGTGCCCTCTCCACTGCTGGTCTAAGGCCACTGGGAGCATGGTCAGCATCGCAGTCCAGCAGAAAGTGGGAGTGAAACAGCTTGGCGAGCTGCTTTAGCTGTCTCTGAAACCAAGAATGTAACACCAGGAGAAATGCTTTTGGTAATACCTGGAATTGGAATGTCTCCCACCAAAACCACTTCTTTCAACCGCCTGGTTTCCCTGGAGGTTTTTTACATGGCTGATTAGTTTGCTGCGTGCACTGATTTCATGCTGTGGCAGTCTTAACACCTGATCTTGACTGTTTCAGAATGACTGTGGAGAGGAGAAGTTCTTTGCAGAAGATGTCTTTAAAAAGCCATTACCTCCCTCTGTGAAAAAGGACGAGAGTGCAGCCCGGGTAAGGCAGTCTATGGGAATTTTGCCTTGGTTGAGCCAGGGTGAGTGTCTAGGGAGCTCACCCAAACCTGGCTCTGACCTTGGGTGGCAGAAGTGCCGGTTTCTCATGCTGGCGGAGGAAGCATTGGCGATAGAATGGCAAAGGCAGTTTGCTTCATAAGGCTGAGTTTGTCTGCAGGATTCTAGCGTGGTGAAAGTTGTTATGGGCATCTAAGCAGGATCTCTTCACTCCAGAGCAACTCTTGCAGCTGCCTCCAAACTGAGGAAGGGTAAACATCACTAATCTCCATTGCTGGAGAATGAGATTGATGGTCACTCCATGCCAGATCACCACTGTAGATGTCAGCTTCTCGTGCTTAGTTGTGTGGCAGATTGGAAAAGCCTGGCAACAAAGCATAGTCCATCTTGACAATGGGACAGCTTCTACTCTGTGGTGCTTAAATGCTGGCCGGCCTGCTTCTTTCCATTCCTTGCTTACACTGCTGCTCTCTTGCTCTTGAGCTAGAATGGGGGCAGTAGATAGTCTGGGGAAGAACCCTAGTATGGCAGAGCAGGTTTGGTGCTGCAGATTGTCAAACTTCCTGCTTCTTCCCTCAGCCCAAGGTGGTGAACCCTCTGATAGGTCTTCTGGGAGAATATGGCGGAGACAGTGACAATGAAGAGGAGGAGGAAGAGGAGGAACAGGTGCAGTGGCTGCCATCTCCTCACCCACCAGCACAGCGCGAGGAGCAGCCGAGAAGGGCCAAGGCCAGCGACGACAAGCTGACTGACTGGAACAAGCTGGCCTGCTTGCTGTGCAGGAGGCAGTTTCCCAACAAGGAAGTGCTCATCAAGCACCAGCAGCTCTCCAACCTGCACAAGGTATGGGGAGCTGATGGCAACGCGAGCTGCGTATGTGATGTGAGCTGCCTTTGGCTCAGCAGCTTTGTGATGTACGGGGGAAATGCAATGGCTGTGTGGGAAGAGCCGTTCTGAGTTTGACAGAGTAGCAGGCAAAGTTCCCATCAAAGCTCTGCTCAAAGCATTGTGTGAGCTGCTTGCTCCTGCTACAAGAGTGCCATAACATCAGGGTGGGACTTCTTAATAAGCTATAGTGAGAAAGCTTGGGAGAGTGGGCTGCTGGTACATTCAAGTGTGGTAGCAGTAAGAACTTCAGGAATACCTTCCTGTGTTCTGTGCTGTCTTTGAGATCTTGCTTCTGGGAAGACCAAACTGCATGCATGCTATAATAGGACAATAGGACGGGTTGCCTCTCCTGCTGTGGTATAGGACAGGCTCCTGGTCCCTATGGGTAGGGCAGGGTGGCCTCATGGGAAGGTGTGGCATCTGGATTAGTACAGCTGCAGGAGCCTGGTGCTTTATTTGTACTCTTTATGGCTGCAGCAAATGACCCTGGCAGCCCGTATCCTCTGCTGACTCTGGTTCTGTTATCTTCCTTCCAGCAAAACCTGGAGATACATATGAAGATCAAACGATCTGAGCAGGAACTGGCATATTTGGAGAAGAGAGAGCGTGAGGTGGGTCTGTGGTGGTGGGCAGATTTCTGTTTGCTAGGGAGAATGTTGGTCTCAGGCATGACCTCCTCCACTTGTGCACTTATGCCTAAAGCCTGGGCCTCAGATGCCTCCCATAGAGTCTTGGACTGTGGGCACGCACTGCATTTGGGCCTCCAAATAGTGCTATGGCTTCAAGAGTAGGTCTCCTTCCTCCCGGCAGGGTATGAGTGGTGGTTTTCTTGTCCTGCCAGCCTGTAGTGGGCTCTGGGCTTCGTGGAAACCAGATTTCTATTTAAAGTCGGTGCAGTGTATGGGCAGCTGCTGCTGCCTGGGCAAGAATGGCAGAGCTGGAGCACTTAGTCAGAAGCTAGCAGAGCTGCTCACGCTGCCATAGCAGGAAGGCTGCAACCACAGATCTGGATCTGCCCAATAGATACCAGCAGGACGGAATAAGTGGACTGTGGTCCTAGAAACATCCCAGGTCTGTGAGTCCCCAGGATAGATTTCCACATGCCTATATGAGCAACTCCTCTGGAGTGTCCAGTCCTTTGTAGATCGTGTGCTTAATTTGTTCTTTCTGTTATGAAGGGGAGATATAAAGACAAAGGAAATTACCGGAGAGAGAAATTCCAGCAGATGGATTCACCAGAGAGGAAACGATTCAGATACGATCGGGGCCCAGAGAGGTAATGGTTACTCTTGGTTAAATGTCTTCACGTGTGCTGCTGGCACGCCAGGGCCAGAATTGGCCAGTGGGGTAGATGTTGGAGAGAAACAGCCAAGCTGTGGTTCTTGTGAATGGAGTTCCCCCAAGCACACATCTGTTGTGCTGCAGGACTTCTTGGGGAGGGCAGCAGAGGGTGAGGGTTATATAGTGCCTGGAGATAAGGGTTTAGGGAAAAGCAGGGACATACAGACAGGTACTGAATGGGTTGGATGGCAGTTTTGAGTGTGCCTGGACAGGCACAGGGAGCAGAGCGCAGTCTATTCCCATCCACTTCATCCTGAAGGCACTTGCTGACCTCCCGTCCTCGTGTTTAGCTGCTGGGAGAAGGAGCAGAGCTGTGTTTCATCTGCTCTTCTGACTCAGAGGAATGCTGGGAGCTGTTTCCATCTCATTCAGAGTAGGTGGAGGAAGAAAGTCTGTGCTGTTCCAGTGGGCTGAGCAACTGCTGGGCATATGTTGAAGACAGAACCTGTTATGTGCCTGTTCCCTTCTGCTATAGCACCTCAGAACTGGACTTGCCCTCCACATCTAGCAGTTTAAAAATCTCTCTCTTCCATTCCCTGTGTTTTCTTGGAAAAGCTGTGGATAAACTAAAGCAGTTTGTGTGCAGCGTCAGCAGCAGCCAGGCAGTAGGACTTGCCTGAATGTACAAAGCTATTTTTGTACTGAGCAGGTTTGAAAACTGTCAATTGTGGTCTTGGATGAGTAATGACCAGGTGGGAGAAGGGGCGTCCAAATCGACGTTGCTCAGTGACCACAGTGCTCACAGCATGAGGAGGGAAGAAAGGTCTACCAGAGCAGCTGAGATTAGACTTCACTTTCTCGCTACTGCTCAAATTCAAGCGTAGAACACTTCTGGACTTCTTGTATTGGAGATATTTTGGAGCTTGAGCTCATTTCCTGTGCCCTAGCCTATTATCCCTTGAGGTGGAACGGGGAGTTACATGGTCAAAGGTGTCTGAACCCTGCGGCGTGTTGGTTTCCTCGGGCGGTGTGCTTCTTGCAAGCAACTTGAAATAGCCCTCAGGAGAGGTTTGAATGGCAGTGAAGGTGTTATTAGTAGAGCTAAAAAACTCTGGCGTGCTTTCAAAGCGTTGCAACGCTCAACAATTGATTCTGCTTCCTTTCCAGTGACTATGACCAAAGGATTGACAGTAACAACAAAGGAAACCGAATGTTGCAGTCCACAGGGTGGAAAAAGGGCTTCGGTCACAACCAGCAGGGTACAGCATCACCAATGGAGGTGAGTCTTACCTTCCCGTCAGAACGAATCACTGTTCTTCAAGCTGGTGATGTCTCCCAAGAGAGCCGGAGGCAGTTTTGAGCTCCAGCAAGTCAGGATGTGAGACTCAGCGCCCACTTAACGGAGCAGTGTGTGCACTGAGTGATTTTGCAGGCTGGGAGGGGCTGCAAGTGCATTGGCAGAAGAAAGGGATTCGAGTTTATGTGGATCTGTAGGGGTGGAAAACAGCAACAGTGAGTAAGGAGGGTGTGAGCATCTAATTAATACCTGCCCAAAGCCAGGCTGGGATTTGAATAGACCACCAACTCGGTGCTGTGCAGCCACGTAACTCAGACACAGTCATGCTGACACCGTAGAGGGGTACAAAGAACTGATGGCTGCTGAGGCTGCTGTTCTGCAGAGATCTACCCGGTGGGTATCCCGGGCTGCCCAGGCACAGCAGGAGCAAACAGCCTGGGGCAGGGACTGCTTTGCTTGCCTAGGGGCACGTGAGCAGCACCGAAGCCCTGCAGCTGCAGCCGTGCTGTGGTGTGTTTGTCTCCTGACTGCCTTGCTGCGTGGTGTTAGTGCCTCACTGAGGCACAGAGCGACTTGCAGAGCAGCTCGCCTTGTGACATTCAGCTTGCAGTCGATTCTATCGCTAAGAACAAATATTTGAGGCTTCGTGACGTGTATTTGCTCGAGCCCACACGCACAAGGCAGGCTTCCCTCTTCAGATAGCAGAGATGGGCCCCAGCTGTTGCTCGGTCCTCCCAGAGTTTCTTGCGGCCATAAAATGGGCTCTGTTGGAGAGCTGGCTTCAGGGATGCGCTCTGGGCGGTCTGACCCGCAGTCAGGGCTCCCTGGCCTGGATGGGAGAGCTGCTGCAAGGCACAGCCCTCGTGCAGCTCCCACAGCCTCCCAAAGTGTCCAGGGAGGTGTGCTTTCTTCCCTCTTCCTAATCCTGCCGGGCAAAACCACGTGCCTGCTTCAACCCCACCGCACTTTGATCTCCTGGCCTAATTGATCACATCTCTGCTATCCAGAGAAGTCAGACTTAAAAGCAAGGGAAACTTTCAGTCTCGGGCCAGATCTCCTGGGCTAACTGTTGGCAGGTACTACTGAATAATTCAGACACCGGCTGCCAAAGCCAGTCGTTAAAAACCGGTTGACTTTCAAAGTGAGCTACTCGATTCCATGGGAACGCTGTTAGAAGAGAGAACTGCTGAGCTTGTGCAAGTACAAGCTAACTGCAGACAGCTCCCTGGGAGCCCAGCTCTCATGCTGGCGCTTTCCTTTGCTCCGTTTCGATCCCTGCTTGCACGTGTCTGCTGCCGCTGCTTCGGCCGCCCGCTCCAACAGGTGCCCATCTCCACAGCCAGTCCCTGTGCTTCGCTTCTCACGAGGCATTTGTTGCCTGCTGAGGCCTGGACTTCCTCCCCAAAGGGCTTTCAGAGGAACGCAGCTTTTCCTCTTCTCCCCGATCCCCGCAGGAGCGGTTGGCCGTCCTGAGGCGGCCCAGGGGAAGCTGCTTCCCAGCGGGCGGTGGGTGACCAGCAGAGATCACTAAGATCCGTGGTGGCTGTGGTTTGTTTCAGGCAGAAAATCGGAGGAGGGGCCCTGGGCTGGGGGCCCAAGGGAGGCCCAACAGGAGGCAGTCCAACGAGACCTACCGCGATGCCGTCAGGAGGGTGATGTTTGCCCGCTACAAGGAACTGGAGTGAATGGTGGGCGAAACCCCAAACCCGTCTCCCATCTCTGTCTCTTTCTCTGTGTAATGTTCTCTCGGGGTTGGGTTTTTTTTTTGTTGTTGTTGTTTCTTTTTTTTTGTTCGTTCGTTCGTTTTTGAATTGTTACAGGTTTTGCTGCTAGATTTTTTTTAATAAAACTGAAAACTTGTCAGTGCCCGTCTCTTGCCTCAAACGGCACGTGTTGCTTTGGGGGATTGCCATCGTGTTCGGCTGCCTGCTGGGAAGGGCCTGGAGCTTACAGCCGTGTCAGGGCCGGGTGCTGCTGGTGCTGTGTGCTTTGTGGGGATGGGGAGCTGAACACAGCCCCGAGGAAATGGGGAGCGACCTGTTTGGGATTCGTCCTGGCCTTGAGGTGGTGATGGAGATGCCCTGGCTTGCGCACACCTCCCCTGTGTGGGGAAGCTGAAGACAGCAAGAATGGGAGGTAAAGGACCACCTGCAGCAGCCGCCAGCTTCTGGAAAGAGCAGAAGAGCTGTCAAGGCTGCATTTCTCCACCTCTGGCACAGGTAACCGCAGGAAGGCATGGAGCACTGCCAGCACCTCAGTGCTGCACCCAGCAATGGAGGACGCAGGGAAAGCTGTGGTGCTGGTGAGTCCATGGGGTGAGGCACGTGCACACAGGGCAAGCAGAATCCTTTATAAAGGATTGGTGAGCAGCCCTCTGCTGCTGGAGACCTGCTCTGTGCTCTGTCCCGGGGCTCTGGTGCAAAGCCAGGGAGAGGAGCTGCTGAAGGAGTTTCCTTCAGAGAACTGTGGAAGTTCAGGTGGAGGAAGAGTCGCCTCAACACTCGTGCCTTGAAATGGAGGCCTTTAAGCAGCAGCTTGGGAACAGTTTGTTTGGGTCCACAGTCCAGGAGCTCTGTTAGAGTGGTCGTGGAGAGAGGGAGGATCCCAAAGGAGAGCCTGAACGAG